>JAVLUZ010000601.1:0-12640 GCA_036768485.1 Mermis nigrescens
AAAATAATTTTACTACCCGGGTTCCCGAATCCCCCAATATAAAATGGAAAATTAGCACTGCAGTTATGCAATATGTGCTAAGAATTGAATTAGAAAGCTAGAAACATATTGCTTCTAAAGTGCGACTGAATCACAATGTAAATTTGGTTTGATATAATCAACCGTAAATGTTAAATAAGCGAGTCTGTTAATATTTCCTATTATCACAATATATCGCGCATACGGTCTAGGCATATTCCATTATTCAGCTCTTTAGTTACATTATTTTATGTGTGCCGAATTCTTCTTATTCTTCATTGTAAACAAATTTAAACAAGAAATTATCTGTTAGCGACGCTTTTTTTAATAATTCATTCACTTCAGAGACCATTATATAAATTTAAACTGCAAATTTTATTCACATCGTGCGCGCAACTGTTTTAGTTAGACCTGGTTCAAAGCCTATCGATGTTCCAAATGCAGTCAGCCATAGGCGTAGCCAAGGAGGCATTGGGAGTACCTGCCCCCCCGAAATTTTTTTAGAAATATTGTTGATTTTTTTGTTGTAATGATGTATGTCCAGAAAACTAAGTTCAAAAAGGTAAAAACTTCAAAATTTTCCGCGACGAGTCATTATTATTTATTGCTATATAGATCCAACAAATTTAAAAGCTTGAATCAGCTAAAATAATCCAGCACTCCACATCACTTTAGTAATTTAATGCACTATTTGTTCGTTGAATGAAACTGCGCATGCTTGTTGAGCATGATAGTAAAAGTGCGAAAATGATTGCGAACCAGTTTGTCTATTCTCTGCTTTGTTTGTCTTTTGTGTACCAGTTTGTCTATTCTTTGTTTCCTTTATCTTTCTTTACAAGGACACATAATCCTATTTTAATTGGAAGGAATGGCCAAATTTTCTCATGTTTTTGCGCATTTCTTGTTCTATGAACTGCATTTTGTTAATTAGAAGGCCATAAATGAGCCTGAAAACGGTAAGAACAAAATTTTCATGGACACATCTTTCTATATCTTATTGGCGGCGACCCGTTGCTGCGCTATGTACCCAGCAGAGGTCGAAAAACGCATTTCAGATCAGTTTTTGCAATGTAGGAGTTCATCAATTTCAAGTGTTTTTGAGCTTGCTTCCGAACCGAGATTAGGCCGATTTTGCGAAAATTTTAATGTTACTATTTAACATTAAAATGCTTTTTTACAAAATTTTCCGGGACTCTGCCCCGGATCCCGCTCGCCATTTCAGACGTCCCGCAGCCATAAAATCTCGTTGTACATGTGCAACGAGATTTTAGGGAGAACAATCCAGGTAAAAGGGTTAGGAATTTCTAAAAATTTCCGGCGTTTCGCGCCGGCATTAATTTGTCTGATTTGTATGATTTAAGCGGTATAAATTGGGTTTAATGTGCAAAAACGTCAAAATTTTCCGGCGCATAGCGCCGCCAGTTACTGTTCTTTCTTTTTGTGAAGCTCCAGCATTGCGTTTAAAAGCCTGAATCACTCAAAATATCTTCAGTCAAAGTTAGTAATTCGCAGTTTTCTTGTTAGAAGCTTGAATTGTCAAAACTGTTTTGTACAAATTTGATAATTTTCTGCTCTATCAGATTATTAGTATTCACAGAGCTACAAACTGTTAAGGGTGGAAAAAATGACTAAATTTCTTGGCGCTTTGCGCCATTTATTAATTCCGAACTATTTGTCAATAGAAAGGCCGTAAATTCTACATGAAAACGTTTATGCCCCCCGAACCAAAATTCTGACTACGTCTCTGCAGTCAGCTCCAGATAGACTTAGACTTGTTTTTGAATAAATTTTCATTTCCGGTTGATTTCGAAATTGCTTTTCGTCAATGTGTTTTCCTGCTGCAAATGTTTCAATGACGCTATGAAGATACAAAACCTGCTTCACAATTTTTTGCTTTGAATTATGAAAATGACTTAAATTTCATTAAATGCATACGACTTCTTCAGATTGAAGCCTTGATTCTATTTAATCTTGCATTAATTTTTCAATAATTTTACTGCTTAAATATCACTTTGCCCTAGACCTCACTGTCAACCGTAAATAAACGATGTTAACTGCATTCACTTTTATCTAAGGTCCTACCCGGGTATACCGGGTACCCGGTACCGAATTACCCGGGTACCGGGTAATGAAATAGCCGGGTACCCGGGTAGTAAAATTTGCAAAGTGTGCAGCTCTAATCAACATTCATGAAAAAATTATGTCTCCATAACGGTTTAAGGACAAATAGACACAGATGTAAACCACTTTACATCACTGTTTAGTGTAAACAAACGCGCCCAACTGACGTCCCTTATTTGATTCCATGTAAATTTTCAGATTTCGGCAGAAAATTTAGGTTTTCGCAAAGCTCTAGAACGAAGATTAATTAGCAGTGTAAACTTTACACAACCACCGAGTGTAAAGAGGATTTTATTCCGATTTGTAAATCTGATATTACTCGGATATTATTACTAACATTTATGAAAAAATTGCATGTCTACAATGGTCTGAGGACAAATAAACAATGAGTGTAAACTGTTTTACATCACCGTTGGATGTGAAAGAATGCGCCTACGTGACGTCTCACATTTGATTCTTTGAAAATTTCTAGACTCCAGGAAAAAATTAGGTTTCTGGAATGCTCAAAAACGAAGATAAATACATATGTAGTGTAAACTTCATGTAAACACCTAGTGTGAAGTAGATTTTGGTCAGATTCGTAATTTTGATATTGTTCCGATATTACGATTAATATTTATGAAAAAAATTAAGTCTCCATAATGTTCTATGGGCAAACTAACAGCTATGTGTAAACCACTTTACAACACTGTAGAGTGTAAACATATGCGCCAGACTGGCATATCAAATTTGGTACCTGGTCCATTTCTAGACTTGATGATCGTGTCCCTGACTCATAACCGGAGAAGCAGGCAGAAAAAACAAGACAGAAACGCATTTTAAACACCAAATTTTTGACTTTACACTCGCTAAATATTAATGTATAGACAATTTGCTTTGACATGCACCCGATATAAAGCACTTTATTTTTATTCTATTGGACTTATCCCGACTTCTGGACGGAGAAAGTGGCGAACAAAAAACGCAACAAAAACGTATTTTCCATCATTTAGAACACTGTAAACTTTAAAATTCCGTACCGAACACCCCATTGAGTTTAAAGAAATTCGGTTTGGTACAATTTGTAGGTTTTAAATCGTAGTACATTCCTGTGTGCCAAAATTCTCTTGCAAAAATTATTTGATATGATTTATTAATCGAAATTCGGAAAAAACGTGTTATTTCGCCCATTTTTTACCTCTGATTTCGAACTTTACACCCCATAAATAACTCAATATTGCGTTTTTTTGAATGCGGTTTGCTGCGATGTGTGGCGCCTGAGAGGCGCTTTATTACTGCTGTATTCAATTCACCCTGACTCATAAGCGGAAGAATTTGGCAGAGAAATCTTAGTTAAAATCCGTTTTTTAACACCATCCACTAGAGTGTAAACTTTAAACCCCAGGATCTAACCCACCATAGAGCGTAGAAGACTTTGCTTATATGCAGAATGTAGCCCTTGATCCGCTCTACATTTCTGTCAGAAAACATTTTAAAAAACTCATAACCGGAGTTAGTATCAGACATAAGCAGGTTGAAAACTCGACCAAAAAGTGCTTTTCCACCCCCAGATTTTCGCACTCTTTACAATGCCATTCGAGAACTAATGCGAATTTCAAAAACAAAAAAATGGTGATCTGTAGAATTCATCCCTCTATAATCCTATGCTGTTTAAGTGTTCGAGTCATCAATACTCAGAAAATAGAAAATGCGCAAAAACTTATGACAATTTGGCCATTCTTTTCTATTATAATAGAATTATGTGTCCTTGTAAAGAAACAATATAAAGCAGAGAATGGACAAACTGACACGCTATCATTTTCGCACTTTTACTTTTATGCTCAACGGCATACGCAAACGCAACGCAGTTTTTATTTAACGAGCAAACAGTGCATTAAATCACAGAAATGATGTGAAGCGCTGGATTATTATAATGATTCAAACTTTTAAACTCATGGATCTATGTAATAATAAATAATAATGACTCGATTTTAATGTTTTTTGCCTGTTTGAACTCAATTTTTTGAACACAATTATTGCACCAGAAAAATCAACAAAATTTCTGAAATATTTTGTGAGGGGCATATGCCCCCTGGCTACGCCCTTATGCCCATCGTTTTTAGCCCAAAAAATACTTTTTAAAATTTTTTTGGGCCTGACCGTCCAGAATTTCCATGCTGTACATGTATGGATGTGGCATTAGATGAGGTGGGGGCGCAGTCGCTTTTCTTTGCATGCTATTTCAGGTTTGTACAACTTCATATCGGATTGTCGTTCTTCAGATGAAATAGGTCAATACATTAGCCTGTTAAAACTAGTTCAATTGGTGAGTTTGCGCGATCTATGGCCGAACGATGTGTTTTTAATAACATTAATAGACCGAGAAAATCGGTATTTGACCTCGAAATTTATGTCGTTCTCAAGAAATAAACTTGTGCGATCATGTGCGACATAACGCACGCATGAGGTATCTTAATTTCAAAACTTTGGCTTAGAATTTGTCCACTGCTCGATGAAATACACATTAAGAGACCAATGCATCTTCCGCGGGTAGACTGATTATTATTATTTGACTGTCATAAAGTGAATGCCTTGCAGGAACTGCTCTCTATGCCAAACCTGATACTTCAATTTGTCGAATTTTAACCGATCATCTTTTTTAATCAGTCCGTCTATCAATACGCCCTTTTCCACTCTCAGTTTCGTAACGATTTTGATGTGTGGTGATTGTTTATACTCTAACTATAATTGTATTTTCATATATTTCTACTAGGAACTTGCATGACCAAAACAGCGAATTTAATAAAACTTCTCTTTGAATTACGCTTGCGCTCACTCGTTGGAAATAATTTTTGGGGCCGAATTCCATCTAAATTTCACCTCCAGGGATTCGAGCGGGTCATCGTAATTGCGCAAATAATGTTTATGTGCACGTACGTAAATGAACGGATGCCAGTTTTCCATTCCCCAGGAACCATGTTGACGCCCTTGTGTTTCGCTAATCCTTTTCCGTGTTTACCCATCTGCATCGTATTATTCTAAAAACCCTTTAGCTATTTAGGCGCATTAAAGTGTATTCGGGATTATTGCGTGCGTGTATAGCGAGCGACTTTCAGAATTTTCGTCTCTTATTAATCGCATTTGCTCTAGCGTTCTTAATAAGTGGTTAATTGCGTGGCTTCAAAGTTTTTCCGCAGATAGTTAGCGGTGCAATGCCTCGTTTTCGGATTCATCAATTTCTCCAGACAAGCTGCTTTGATTGATCAAAATAAATCAATCCAAAAGGCAAAATTTGACAATGTGATTATCTATTGCTATACCTCTTGCCGATGTTCGCTGTAAAGGTATGTGGATTTCCTTTTTACATAAGGCTTTCCATGTTACCTGAGTATTTGCTTAACTGGAAATTTGCAACTTTAGTAATTTATAGGATTTTTCTAACGTTATCTACTAAATTATACTTCATCATTATGTCAGGTTTGCTAATGCTTCTAATGCTTCGACAGAATAAAAAGTTGCTAATTCTAGAGGAAGCCCATGCTTTTTTACATGGCTTACAAAGTTGAACTTCTGCTTTTTTGAATGGCCTTCAAAGTTATGATTGTTTTCAGTACGTAGGTTCTTTCGAAGTGACAGAATGCGAACGCAGCTCTCATGAACGTAGATTCGAATTTGTACGTTCTCAGCTGAACAGAATCAAGGTAACTATTCATGTAAGCGCGTTATGTAATTGTAAAAATTTTTTATATAATAATAGTGTGCATGGAAATGAGAGCAGTTAGGGGACGGCAAGGCAGGATGCTACTCCAAAATTTTTTACTTCAATATGACAAATTTATAAATAAATAATTGCTTTTGAGTATTCGAAATTTTTACTTCCCAATTCTTCTTCTATCCTTATCAAATTATGTTGTGTTCCTTTAGCTGATTTTAAATAGGCAATTTCTATCGGTAAAATTATGTCTTTTCGGAATTATTTTGTGAAATAGCCTACATAATTTTCAACGCAAATTCGATTTCGCTTATTCGCTCGAAATTGAACGAGTTGCCTAATTTCTGCATTCTGCGTTTACCTGTATTTCGTTTTGAAATGAATTTCGAAAGGTTCGCAGACTTGAGAAAAAGTTAAAATACCGATTTTTAAGCTGTATATAAATTTACAATTTGTTTAACTTTGTAAGTTCAATTTTTATAGTAATTTTTCATAATATTAATTTTTAAACGCTCATTTCGACTTGTCAGAATGTACGTACGAAACGATTTTATTTCAGAAAGTCGAAAATTTATTAGAATGACCTAGCTTATTACAGGTAGATACCTATCGTAATCCTAAAACATTCCTTAAATGGTATTCGCTTCTTAAGCTTCTTTCACATGCAAAATCTTTAAAAGGGCTCCTGTTATAAGGCATTAGGATCAGACATGCATGTGGAAGTTTAAGGGATGTACTCTAAAACAGAAAAATGGGAAATTTTCTGGGAAAATGAGGCAAAATGATGGTCAAAAATGAATGAAAATCGAGAATTCTCTCCACAAGTGCTTGAAATTGACCAGAAACTGTAGAATAATGTAGTTTTAAGGTTATTTAGGCAATTTTACCAGTTTTCACTGTCATTTTAGTCCGAAGGAGCTCTCTAAGTGACCCCCTGCTGAGATCGGGTGACCCCTCCCAGATCGGCCGTGCTATCCATATCTATGATTAGGAGAATAGTAATAACAAAAAGAGCTTATTCACGCACAGAAATGTAATTAGAAAAACGCGAAGGTATGGAAGAATAACAGACAAACTCTGTATGAGGCCAGTAAGGCAACTATTTCCCCTTAAATTTTAGACAGGACAAAATACCAGTAAGCGATAGGCGTACTAACCATAGTTTCCCAAGGTCGAACGTTCAGGGAGGGGTGAAATCCTAAAATTTAGGACCACTAAATTTAGAGTCTAGCCTTTTGTGCATATCAAATATGAAAAATGGCTAAAACATCCTATACAGCATGTTTTAATGTAAAAAACTGCATTTTTAACTACTTTTTGTCCCATTCTGACTAGTTTCGTCACTCTTGTAAGTAAAAAATATAAGAATTCATCGAAAATTTTGACTTTTCAGATCATTTTAAGTTCATTCTAGGTATTTTATGGGTAAAGAAAACAGAAATGTATTAGTCGGCGCGAAGCGCTGGAAAAATTTTAATACCTTCTCTGCTTTTGTACCCAAAAATCATGCAGAAAATGTTTGATAGCTCAAAATCGTCCGACAGTGATTCAAGTCTCGGACCCTGAGGTGGGGGTAATATCCCCCTCACCCCCCTATGGGAATGTGTGATACTAACCGTTATCTTTTGTGTCATAATATAGGTACGTGAAAAAGTTTTAAAATCACGTATGAATCTTTTATCCGTATCTCAAAATCTTTCTAGATATCCTAGCGAACTGAGGTTAACTTTTTCCAATGTTTTCATAGGTAGCGCGATAGCGCTACCTATAATATACTTGGCCACCCTTTTTTCTGATACGTTTAGAACAGCGAGTGCGAATTTTATGTCCCCGCTCACAGCTATAACGGGACACATCTGTAAGGTGCGGTTTTTTTAATCGATAGATAATTAAAAAACTCGATATGCGCTTTTTTGGTTTACACTTATACCGAGTTAGAAATGAGTGTGTAAAGTTTAAACCGAAAAATCAAATAATTTGCGGAGGGTCAATTTTTTAATGTTGCCCCTGGGTTGTAGATTACGAATCTGAGCTTAAAATTTCTTTACACTCAATGGTTGTTGCACAAAAGTGTAAAGTATACGGGTTTTTCACTGTTCACTTGTCCTAAAGCTTACCTAACTCAAATTTGGTTCATGTGCAGTCCAATTGGTTTTAGAATGTAGAGGGTTACAAAATATCCAAACTGAAATTTTTTTCCTTTGTTAATGCAATATTTCCTGATCTGTGATCATTTTAGTGCTAAGAGTTCGAGGCGAAAAAACAAATTTCTCCAGCTACTCCGCTGAGTAGGCGGTACATGCTGATTATGCCTAAAATGTACCCTGACCTAAGCGTTACAAATCCCACTTTATTCTGTTTCTATACACCCAATATTCCGTTATTAGTACATGTGTAAAGTTTACACTGGAAAGCTCTTTTCCGCCCAGAACACTTTAGACGGAGAGTTTCTTAAAGATGTTCGCTGAAACGTCAAAATGACGAATGTGACCTTAAAATTCTTCTACAGCCGACGGTTATTGAGCTGTGAAGATGTGAAGTATCAATTATGCAAACGTTTTCTAATGCCAATACTTTACAAGTGTTAAAATCCGCAATGAAGAATGTTCGTGCAAGTGGTTATCACGTCGTTCTTGCATGCACTGAAAAAGTTAAAGGATTGGAGTCTTTAGAAAACGGTTTTTTCCTATTTTGAAAAAACTTCTTTCGGCTAAACTATGAAACTTTGTGCGACTTATTGGTCTATTCAGTTTAAGTAAGCTGCAGGCTTCTTCGTTTGATCGTTTTGTTAAATTTCAGATTTAGATTCACTATTTTATTTTAGGGTCAGTATTTTATGTTTTAGCCTTGCTGGAAATAACTATATTTTGTGTGTACATTACATCATAAATCCACCTTTTTAAAATATCATTCGCGTAATCATCACGAAAGTTGACTACATGCAAATTACTTCGTCATCATAGGTAGCGCGTTAGCGCGTACCTATAATATACTTGGGTACCCCCAACACCTGGGCACCCCTACAGCTATAACGGGACACTTCTGGAAGGTGCGGTTTTTTTAAAAGAAAGATAATAAAAAAATTCGCTGCCCGTGTTTTTTTGTTTTTCTTGAAACTCAAAATTGACTGTGTAAAGAAGGTGTAAAGTTTTTGTGTAACGTTATAACATAGGACAAATTTTGGGACCTTTTTACTGCGGCATGTGGACAACTGAGTATTGATGACTCGAAGGATTGAACAGAATAGGATAATAAAGGGATGAATTCTACAGATGACACTTTTTTTGTTTTTTGAAATTCGCATTATTTATCGAACGGCAGTGTAAAGAGTGCGAAAATCTGGGGGTGAAAAAGCACTTTTTGGTCGAGTTTTCAACCTTCCTATGTCCGATACTAACTCCGGTTATGAGGTTTTTAAAATGTTTTCTGACAGAAATGTAGAGCGGATCAAGGGCTACATTCTGCATATAAGCAAAGTCTTCTATGCTCTATGGTGAGTTAGATCCTGGGGTTTAAAGTTTACACTCTAGTGGATGGTGTAAAAAAACGGATTTTAACTAAGATTTCTCTGCCAAATTTTTCCGCTTATGAGTCAGTGCAAATCGAAGACAGCATTAATAAAGTGCCTCACAGGGGCTAAACATCGCAGCAAACCGCATTTAAAAAAACGCAATATTGATTTATTTATGGGGGTGTAAAGTTCGAAATCAGAGGTAAAATGGGCGAAAAAACACGTTTTTTCCGAAGTTTGATTGATAAATCATGCCAAATAATTTTTGCAACAGAATTTTGGCACACAGGAATGTACTACGATTTAAAAGCTACAAATTGTACCAAACCGAATTTCTTTAAACTCAATGGGGAGTTCGGTACGGAATTCTAAAGTTTACAGTGTTCTAAATGATGGAAAATACGTTTTTGTTGCGTTTTTTGTTCGCCACTTTCTCCGTCCAGAAGTCGGGATAAGTCTAATAGAATAAAAATAAAGTGCTTTATATCGGGTGCATGTCAAAGCAAATTGTCTATACAATAATATTTAGCGAGTGTAAAGTCAAAAATTTGGAGTTTAAAATGCGTTTCTGTCTTGTTTTTTCTACCTGCTTCTCCGGTTACGAGTCAGGGACACGTTTATCAAGTCTAGAAATGGACCAGGAACCAAATTTGATATGCCAGTCTGGCGCATATGTTTACACTCTACGGTGTTGTAAAGTAGTTTACACCAATTGTTAGTTTGCCCATAGAACATTATGTAGACTTAATTTTTTCATAAATATTAATCGTAATATCGGAACAATATCAAAATTACGAATCTGACTAAAATCTTCTTTACACTAGGTGTTTACATGAAGTTTACACTACATATGTATTTATCTTCGTTTTTGAGCATTCCAGAAACCTAATTTTTTCTTGGAGTCTAGAAGTTTTCAAAGGATCAAATGTGAGACATCACGTAGGCGCGTTTGTTTACATCCAACAGTGATGTAAAGTAGTTTACACTCATTGTTTATATGTCCTCAGACCATTGTAGAGACATAATTTTTTCATGAATGTTGATCATAATATCCGAGTAATTTTTTACACTGCATGTTAGCCTTTGTTCTAGAGCATTGCAAAAATCGAAATTTTTTCCTGAGATATAAAAATTTACAGGGAATGAAATATATACGTCAATTGGGCGCGCTTGCTTACACTCAGCAGTATTGCAAAGTGGTTTAAACCTAATGTTTATTGTCTTTAAAACATTATGGAGACTCATTTTTCCATAAATGTTGAAAGAAATATCGGAGCAATATCAAAATTACGAATCCGACTAAAATATTCTTTACGCTATGTGTTTGTGTAAAGTTTACGTTACGTGTTAACCCTAATTCGATAGACTTGCAGAGACTTTGTAACTGAAGTCAAGAAATTTTCAAGGATTCATATGTGAGACATCAATTAAGTGAGTTTGTTTACCCTCAAAAGTAATCTAAAGTGATTTAAAAATTATGTTCAAGTGTCCTTAGATCATTGAAGAGATGTAATTTTGTCTTAAATGGGTTGCATTAAAGTTAAATCTTTCTTAGCCGTGTTTATAATATGTTTCACAAAATCTTGCACATGGAGAGCTATCGTTTAATTGATGTAAATTGCCTGCAAAAGTGGTTTAAAATGAACTAGCAATCACACTACTGTGCACAGAAGTCGACAAAGATATACAGCTTTATTGTAATCATGTACATTAATAAGCCGTAAACTGTTAGTATTCTCTACACCTAGTAGTTGTGTAAAGTTTGCACTATTCATTTGTTGTTAATATGTAGTCTATACTACAAATTTATTTTACTACCAAATCAAAGCGTTAGTGTTCCTTACATTTGATATTTGCGTGAAGTTTTTGAATTTTTGCCGAAAATCTTTGCCTTCTAATTTACCAACATCCCGCCTTTTCCATTTTCTTGAAGTTTAAAATCTTTTATAATTCTCTCATAATTTAATGGTAGGTTTTAACTTTAAGTTTCTCTTGGTTTACAACTCTCGCTTAGCAAGCTCATTTTTCAAAACTTTTTCATAGTGATCAGATTAGTTGCGTTTAGTTTGGAATTGGTGGACGGTCGTTATTTTATTACTCGGCTTAAATAAACCAAGTGACTATCTTTTGATTATTTTCTTCATCGCAAATTCAAACACCCAATTTTCAATTTGAAAATTGATCCAATTTTCAATTTGAAAATTGATCACAATTTGAAAATTGATTGGGCGTTTTCAATTTCAAAAGTCACAACACATTGTGCTTGTGTATTGATTGAGTGAGGATTTGCAATGTGAATTCGTTGGTTAAATTTTTGTGCTTGATTATAAGTGAACTGCACATTAAGAAGAAATAACTTAATGCAGTTTTAATTTGAAAATGGATGGTGTCAATAAGGTTGTCTTGTTTAAAAAGGATAATGCTGATGTTAAGAACAATATTGTTTTCCGCGTTCTTGGACTGTTGTCATTATTGTGGCATGTTACTGATTGTGTTTACTGACTGATGTACTGAAATCACGCTAATTAAAAGTAGTGTACTAGCAAAGAAAAATGCTCCGATGGAACAAAAAAGATGAATATACTTGGAATTGTGGATTATTATGGATGTAAAAGGAGGGACTAGGAAAAATCTACCTAAAGTCGGAAAATCTGCTAAAAATCACACTTTCTCTAAGCAACGCAAAAAATCGATGTATATTCTGCGGCCTCTAAAAAAGTGTCTTTTTTAAATAATGTTCGAAGTTTCAGATAAGAGTGTATAAACGAAATCTATCAAGGTTACTTTTTTAAATTGCTGGCACCTGATTGATAGAAAACTAAGAGGTATTGTATTTAAAGTTGTTTTGTTTTATGAGCATTATAGCAAGCAAAGCAGGAGCCGATTGATTAGTGCACACAATCGTTTCGGGCATGCTAGTGTATCTACATTAAGTCTGTTTCAAGTCAACTTACGTGTTTCCTACTGTTTTAAACCAACCATGTCTTCACTTGTCTTCGATGTTTGCTATTTCATTCAATTGGCTTGGAAGACTGTTAGTTTACTTAATATCATTTCCATAGCTACTGCATAGCTAACGTGCTGCTGTTTCAATCATTGTTATGGTTGAATATTTATTTTAATCTGTTGGCCGCAGAATATACATCGATTTTTTGCGTTGCTTAGAGAAAGTGTGATTTTTAGCAGATTTTCCGACTTTAGGTAGATTTTTCCTAGTCCCCTCCTTTTACATCCATAATAATCCACAATTCCAAGTATATTCATCTTTTTTGTTCCATCGGAGCATTTTTCTTTGCTAG
>JAVLUZ010000602.1:0-242500 GCA_036768485.1 Mermis nigrescens
TATCAATAATAATAATAATAATAATAATAATAATAATAATAATAATAATAATAATAATAATAATAATAATAATAATAATAATAATAATAATAATAATAATAATAATATTACTAATATTAGTCCTCGATTAATTTAATAATTTCCTGATTTTTTTAAAGGCTTTTTTGTTATTTATTCACCAATAAGGTTTTTAGAGTATTCAGGTACGTTTTTGCTATATATTCGCCATTGTGACATATATTTGCACATCACCATGCCAGAAACGTAGTTCTGTCGGTCGCTTTTTACACCATCGCGCACCTCACACCAATCAAAAATACGATTTTTTCGAAGTTCTGCTGCAAGGCAGTTTGAAAATTGTTGAGCTAAAGATGAGCACAGAAGATGTGCAGTCTATGGGTAGAGACCCTACACTTGGGCGTGGGGATCGGGGTATGCATCCCCTCCAGATAGCAAAAGTTTGCCCCCCCCCAGAATTCAATTTTTTGTAATTTGTTTGAGTTTTGTCGCAATTTTTTGATGCCAATGAATAGTGCTCGATGAGAAACGTTGAAAATGGTGTTGTTTTCGCCATACTACCATTTTCTAAGGCCATTTTTCGACCTTTAAAAAACTGCTGCCCCCCCCCTCCCAGAAACTTTGGTGCTCGCCGCCCACTTATGGTAGGTTACCATAAAACACGCTATGAAGTAATAAAATCCGCATTACAGTCTGCTTCTACGCAAACTTCTCGGTCATGAACCTTACAACTATCTCCAACAATAAGCTGACAGATTACGATAATAGCATTGATCTGATATATAATTATCGTGACCCTCGGCTAACTGTCGTAAAAAATTTATAAAATATATGCACGAAGCTATGTGAAACAGACCATAACTATGCAGCCGACTTTAGAAAATGCATTTGGATGATCGAAGCCGCCAGAAACAACCAATTTCTTTCATTCTGATTCGCAAAGCATGCAAAAATTTGGACATCAAAAAAAATTGAAAATGCACTCAAACGGGCTAATTGCATAAGCGCCCAATTCTTTAGCTTTGAAATGTTGTATACCAGCTAAAAGCGATCAAATTCGTGTGAAGTGCAAAAATATAGATCTAACTAATGTCAGAAAATTAAATACGTAAATTTTTTGGAGATTCTTGATGGTAGAAATTATTTAAGAAATGATCATACGTACAATCCCATTAGGTCAAAAAGTCTTGATATATTGACAGTAAAAAATGTATTAAAATAATTATATTCGCATGAACTTTTGAAATTGTGAAACTCGATAGATTGCAAGAATTTTTGAACCTATGGAACCGATAAATTATCGCGAAACGCCCAAATTTGAGCTTTTGACACAAAAAATGCATGAAATTTTAAAATGTGTGTATATGTTGCACAGACCTCGGAGACTTTGTCACTATAAATGCTTAAATGGATTAAATTGAAAATTTAGTTACAAACTTTGAAGATTTTCGACATTAGAAAATGCAATAAAATTCGTAATAATTTCAGAGGTTTGACATTGTACACGGCGTAATTCAAATCGGCCCAATGGTCCCCCAACCATAGGTGGGCAGCACCAAAATTCTGGGGGGGGTGTGAAAAATTTCTGCGGGGAAGGGGTGGGGTGGGGTAAAAAAAATTTTAAAGGTCAAAAAATGGTCTTAAAAAGTGGTTGTATGGCGAAAAAAACACCATTTTTCGACGTTTCTCATCGAGCACTATCCAAGGGCATCAAAACATCGCTGAAAAATCCAAAAAAAAAATTTCAAAATTTTAATTCTGGGGGGGAGTTGATTATCGGGGAGGTATTTCAACTTCTGGGGGTGCATACCTCACCAAACCCTCCACGCCCATGCGTGTTCCCAACCTGCCAATGCAGTAGCCTCCCGCTCTATATGCGGAATCGCTACGTAGTGCTCTTCATAGCACTATAAATGTATTTGAAAAATAAGAATACAAAAATAATACAATAAGGCATGAATAATACACCGCCACTGCGGCCGAACCGCCCGTTAAAAGAACGTAGTAGAGCACAACGCAAAACTACCATTATTTACTATATGTGTCAATCTAAATCAACTAAATTTGCCTAGCCAGAAAACGACGCTAAATCCGGAACACAAAATAATAATTCAGTGCGTCCTAACCATAGGTGGGCGGCACTAAAGTTCTAGGGGGTTGCAAGATTTTATCAAAGGTCAAAAAATAGTCTAAGGAATGGTGGTATAGCGAAAAACCGCATTTTTCAACGTTTCTTATCAAGCACTATCCATTGGCATTAAAAAATCGCAAAAAAACAAAAGCAAACTCAAAATTGAATTGTGGGGTATTCCGGTTTCTGGGGGTTATTCGGTCTTTGGGCTGTGTATACCCCAGACCCCTCACCTCCACGCCCACGTGCGGTGTATACAGCCAGACCTCCCCCACGCCCATGTGTGGTCATTAGCGTACTTGGAATGCATTTGCAAATCAGAGTTATATAGACAAATTTCGACTTGATTGTAAAAAAGGATGGTTTTGCTACTATAATGTACACGTAGGTCAGCTAGAATTCGGAAATATCTTCCACAACATATTCGAAATTCAACGAATGGAGACATACTTTGAAAAAGGTTGATTTCAGAATTTTTTTGATGAGGTACACGTGAAATCAATTAGTTAATCGCCCGTGTGTCCATGATAATTGCATTTTATCATTGCTGCGTTTTTCTATGTGACATTTTATCTTTGCGTTTATCTGAAATAAAATGCATAAGAATAAAACGTTTTTTTCACCTCATGTGACACCCCTGGTTTCGTACTTTACACCTTCGTGAGCATCTTTAGGATAGGTCGGTAATCTATAGTCCGTTTCATTTGACTTTGAGGTTTTTGAAAAAATTAATCTATCTACAAAAGCGTTTTAATATTGATCGACGATTAGAAAAAAGTTGACACACGAACTGACATGACGCGTTGCGTTAAAAATATTTCTATTTGTTAAATTTACATAATTTTCACACAGTTGCAGCGTTTCGTGGCATTAACAGATACATGTAGGTGTCTCACACAATATTCCGTGGAGTGAAAACAGTCTAATACCTACTGAAACGCCATTAATACCTACTTTATTAAATATCATCCTTAATCGCTGCGCTGAGACTAATGCACATTTCTTACTGAAAAATCTGCTAAGCATCGCAAACTATATAGCCGACTGCATCTCAAATCATCTTAACGTATAATCTAACAATCTACGTTTCATCAACGCATAGATACACAAAAATAAGTATCATAATAATAAATGAAATTACATGATTACGATTTATGGAAACGCGCCAGAAAGCAAGTCATTTATACAAACGACAAAATCCCTAATTTACATCAAATAAATGAAAAATGCGTTCCAGAGACGCATTGTGCAGGGTCGAATTGTGGGGGACGAATTGTGATGAAGACGAATTGTGGCAGGGACGAATTGTTGGGTACGAATTTTCCGCAAACCGTTTGACGCATATAACCCATTTTTGAATCGAAAAATGGCAGTTTCAAATATAACCCCCCCTAAATGCCTACGCTGTGCATGTATGTACTTATAGTCTCGTTTCACGCAGCTTCGGTCATAAATTTTAAAACTATCTCCGAAAGCTGACAGATTGCGATTATAGCATTGATCTGATATATAATTATCGTAACACTCGGCCTACGGTCGATGAAAATTCTCAGAATTTATGCACGAAGTTATGTGAAACGAAACGGACTATGTATATGTAGGTAAATCGATGCAACGTCATCGCAGAGCTATTCAAATCATAAATCCAATGGCTCGAAGTTATGGATAGTGGAGGCAGCTGACCATTTTGGGAGAAGAATGGCCTTCAATTTTCACTCAAAAATATAGCAAAAACCATCTAAAAGGGCGGGGGGGGCAAATGTAATTTTTCACCCAAATCTTGTGGTGGGGCGAGTTAGGGGTAGCCAACTTTGGGTAGGGAATCCACTGCCTATCTCCCTCCCATGTTAGGCACATGATTTGGATCAATGGAATGAAAGGTAGGTACTCGATGTACAACGAACGCGCTAACCTAAGTGAGGGTTATGCTTGACAAATAATTGGCCAGTAATCGCTAGAGGAGCTATTGTCTGGCGAGCGATTGCTAGGCGATCAATTTTTTGGCGAGCAATTGTTCGGCGAACAATTGCTGGGCGAGGAATAGTTGGGCGAGCGATTGTTCGGCGAGAAATTGTCAACGAGCGATTTTCCGGTAATCTTTTGGAGGCGCTTCGCGCTAACTGAATTTCTGAAACATTAACCATCAAAATGGCCTGGAAAACATTGAAAATGAACGTGTAGGCTGAACCAAAACTCAAAAACTTTAAGGAATAAGTGTGCGCCCGAAACAGCGGACAAATAGGTAACCTGTTTCATTCGAGAAAGTGGATCCAAAGTCTTCGTAAGGCGCGGCATCTCAGCAACTTAGTAAACCTCCTACCTTTTTGCATTTGCACGGATGCTATTAAGACCTTTTAACGCCACTTTTTATTTTAAAGGGAATACGCAGCATACAACTACAACTTCGAATTTTCTTAATTTCTACTCAAAATAAATCATTGCGATGATACGGTGAATAAGCTTATTAAATTGAGCGCCACAATAATTAAAAAATTCGCTGAATTTGTATCGAGTCTCATTCAATCGCCGCCGGACATCATTTCCATGAATTCTGCAAAAAGAGAAAAATTCATATCAATTCTGAAAATAAACTTACAAAATGAGTACTTGATATTGAGAAATAAAAAATAAATATAAATAAAATGAAAAGAAATAATAAAAATCACGGATTACATAAATAAATAATAAATTTAAATTAGAATTAAACAATATTAAAAATCGATAGTCTATTTTTTAACCCATAGTTAATCTTTTTAACCTAGTGCATGAATTCGTTCGGCAGTCCATTTTTCGGATCTAGTGATTTGCCCCCCCAGCGTTTTTTAGCTGATCCATATAAGCTACAGTAACCAAACTGTACAAGGAGATAGCTATAAGTTTAATGTACTAATCTGGCGAAATTGATTAACTTACGGTGTAAACTTACTGCTTTAAAAAAATTTAAAAAAAAACTTACTTTACTTTACTTTAAACTTACTTTAAACTTACTTTTTTTAAACTTTCTTTTTTTAATGTAGGATGTTGATTGAGTTACAAAAACTGCTTTGTTTGAAACCCACCGAATCGTTTACAATTTTTAGATGCCGTTAGTACGTTGTAAAGTGTGAGTGCAAAGCACTTAGTTTACACCGTAGTTAATCAATTTTGCCAGATTAGTACAATAGGCTTATAGCTATCTCCTTGTAAAGCTTGATTACAGTAGCTTATATGGATCGGCTGAAAAACGCTGGGGGATAAATTGTATACTAGATCCCATTTTTCTTATAACTGTAACACCAGAATCCTTTGTCGCTCGACACAGCATATGTATGAAAAAATTTGCGACCGATTCCGTATCAAGGGAAAAATCGGCTAAGCAGTAATAAGGATATTAGTTTTCCGAGCGGATCCATGCGCCAGGTAAAAAATAGATCTAAAGTGCATGAATTTGCTCGGCAAATCAATTTCTTTATTACTGTAACACTCGATTCCTTCATCCCTTGACCTGCTATATCTCTAAAAAAGTGCTACTGACTCCGTCGAGCGAGGTGAAAACCAAGCGCTACAGTAATAAGGATATTAGTTTTTTGAGCGGATCTATGCACTAGGTTAAAAACAGAATATGCATTGTTGTTTGAATCGATCTTAGTTATTAATTTAATTTAATTTTTATCTTCAGTAATCTTCATATTGAAATCTCGCCGATTTAGGCATAAAATCGAACGAGTTCATTCGATGATTAAGCGATTCACTGTAAAAGTAATCTATTGAAAAATATAAGATAATAACATATACATAGAGCCTTGGAATAAATTAAAATTTTTGATTGGAATAGAAAATGGTGCTTACACAAATTTCCATCAATTTTCATATAATTTTGCATATTGATTGTTTACATGTTTATAAATTTATTACATTATTATTCAAAATTCATTTTTTCGTTTGTTCTAAGCATATGACACTTTTTACGCCTGCTTAGAGAGAAGATTGCCAAATCTAGGAAATTTTTCTAAGATTGTCGCCTTTCGCATGTAAAATGTATAAGCGACTTAAACTCATCAAGAAAATCATTTAAACCCCTTCAAAAATACAATTAATTTAAGGAAAATTTTTTCGACTTTGTTGTTGAATCCAAAGTTTTGTAAGTTTTTTGTAATTTTCGATTTCTAGAATCTTAGACTTCTTCCGATATAATAATTAGATAAACTTTAAAATCTCACCGTCAAAGTCAACCGTACCCGACCCATCAGTGTCGATTTCGGCGATCATTTCGTCCAATTCGTCTTCGGTTATATTATCGTCCAAGGCTCGTAAAATGCCTCGCAAGTCCGATACGTTGATGTAGCCGTTGCCCTAAATAAATACAACAAGGATGAGAGTTACATATTAAACATGAATTGACCTGATAAAAATAATAAAATTAACAAAACGGTGAAATATCGGAAAATTATCTTCAAAGAATGCAAATATAATATAGAATACTGCATTTAAATTTATTTTATATTACGATATGATAGAAATACGTCAGCTATTTATACTGAAGTGACAAGTGAATGAAATATTGCGAAAAACGCAAGTAGTAGAATATTCGCTATTCAGTATATCAAAATTTATGAACTACGCGATAAACTTAATCCCTAATCAATATTAGACCCTTATTTTTTAAAGACTCCAATTAATGAGAGAGAAAATTAATAGGGGCCGTATCAGCCGATGAGACTTGCTGAATAAACAAGTTTCGTAGATTTTCCCTAAAAAATTATCATAATGAAGAGCAACCAAATTGACGATTTTTTGTTTTCGTTATTAGAGAGCTGGTGTAAACATACTTGGGCGTGAAGAATTAAGGGGTCAAGACAATAAATAATCCTGATTGAACTGGTAAATAGAAAATTTTCTGGAGCAAATGAAGCGGATAGCCAAAATGTCAATTTTTCTGAGAAAATCTCATTTCTTGGATGCCATTAGATGAAAATTTATGCAAAAAAATGCTTTTTTAAATTTATTTAATTCCTCAGAGTGAGTCTTGAAAATTTCCCAAAATTAAATATTTTCACCTCTTTGTCATAGAGTCTGAACGCCTCTCTCAATTCTTCCTCCAAATGACCCGAGTCGTCTTCTTGCAGCACGAATCGGGCGACCAAGGCGGCGAACTCTTCAAACTCAATTTCGCCACTGCCTGAAGCACATGAGTTTAGTAAAAAATAAAACATAAGTTTTGAGAAAAATCGCCGATTTAGAAAAAAATAAAAAATAAAAATGAAAAACTTATTTTGTTTAATTTAATCGATACAAAAACGATAGAAATCACTAAACAGTTCCATAAAATCTTATCAATCTCATTATGTGTTATTGTAATAATTTTTTGGAAAAGTCAGGTATCGTGAACATAAAAGACGCAAAATAGGAATCAATTTTAAAGCTTAATTATTTTACAGAAAATAAATTATTTATCATTTGATTAGTCATTTACTTAATCATTTGTTTATCTACTATTCAATCTAATTACTCGCTTTAATCGTATTTGTTTTCTTCTTATTTATTCACGAAACCATGTTATTTGTAAAAAAACAGTGATAAATATTAGTAACGGAGGATTGCAAACTTTTATTTCTAATCAGATCCATTAAGATTTCTTGCTATATTTATTTGAATATATCACATTAGGCTATTATTTTTTATTGCGCATTATGTTTATCTTATTTTTATCATTACAATATATTATTATTGATTACCGTCCGTGTCAAATTCTTTTATAAGTTGTTTTAGGTCCCGATCTTCGAACGCTTGACCCATCGTTCGTAATATTTGACCCACCTGACTCGTGTGAATATAGCCTTTCTTTTCCTTGTCGAACATGTTAAAATATTTACGGAATTCTATTTAAAAAAATTTGCCGATTTTATTCAAAAAAATAGAGTTAAAAAACGAAAAACGATCAACGTACGATCGATTTGTTCGGTGCTCAGCTGAGCCAGGGCTTCTTCAATTGCTTCCGCCTAACAAAAGAGGAGCTATCAGCGATTTAACAATAAAATTCAGAAAAGACAACAAACACAAAAATGTATAAATATATTTTAAATTTTCCATTCCAATTTATTTCAGTTCAGTTTTGTTTACTTTGTTTAGAACCTGGTGTTTTCCGCCATTGCATAAATTAAGTGGTAAAATTAAATGTTTTTCCTGGGAATCTCTGACAGAGATGACATACACATTTTAGCGCTTATATATACTGGGACGTATGCATACGCGTTTTCTTCTTTTACTAGTATACTGCAAAGAAGACGAATTTCTTTGGCAAATGGCCAAACTTATGTTTTTCAATTACCTGATTTTTCCGCAAAATTGAAAATATTTGGATATCCTATTATTCGCAATAGCTGATTATAGCGATTGGAATATTAAAGTTGTTTGTTAATTCTGAATTTATCAAATTATGATTTGATTCAATATTATGGTTTGCTGAATCGAAAGGGACGGAAAAATATTAGAAAATCGATGATATTACAGAAATTAAAATTTACATCTCTTTAACTAGCACTTTCGTAGTCAATGTATATAAGGTTTAATCTTAAGACTGCATCATAAATTAAACTTGATAATAAAACACTATTTTTTCAAAACTAAGGTAACTAAAAATCCTGTGAAAAATTAGTCAAATATCTTAAAAAAAGCACAAAAACATTAAAATATAAGTAAACAAAAACGTAGCACTTTTTAGGTAGAATAAAAAATAGCAACGACAAAGATAAAAAGATGTAAAAAGTATTTAAAAAATGGTAATACCATCGTTCAAAAGCGAATAAGGATGAAATATTCCACCGGCTTTAAAAATTTCGAATTAGCGTTTAAATGAATTTAATGGAAATCCCTGAAAAATTAAAAATTATACTTCCCTTAAAACGAATATAACGGAACAACGATCGAACAGAACTTTAAGCGTACGCGGCTAAAACTTATTTCCAAAATTTTAGCCGAAATTATACGACGGCGAATAGAAAGCCCAGTATATTGACATACAAAATTAAGCTAACGCGCTGGGTGTTATATTCCTCTTTTAGAATTCTAAATCATTGCTACGAAACGCTTTTCTTACGGCTTTCGACTTAACGCAATGTATGTATAAGTAAGTTGCAGCTAACCACGTCACGTGATGACTCTTGCTAGCTTAAATATGTAGCTCATTGCCGAGGCCCTGCTTTTTGGTCAGCTGATGCGAGCGATTTCGTGCGAGTGGAGAATTGTTGTTGGATTCGACGAGCAGCTAACTTTTTCGCGTTAGCAGACTTTGACTTCGGTTTAACTAACGAGCTACATATTTAAGTTCAACATCTCTTCTTTTAACGAGATTACCGACGATGAGAAATATTTCGGCGTTTCGTGACGTCATCGCCAAGAAAAACACGTAAAAATACGGTGAACATTGAACGCAGGCTTGATGCCGAAATTTTAGCAGGGCCGGAAGAGACTGCTGATTCGATTTTTAGATTTAGGCGCAGTCACCTTTGCCTTGAATTTTATATAATGCGGCTTAATACGTCGAGCGTGCCACCGATAAAGAGGCGAATTTTGATTAAATTATTACAGCGATTTCTTGCAGCTCGATTCGAAAACAAATTATACAAATTGAGAATACTTGATGAACCTGAAGAATAATTTTTAGATTTATAAGAGTGCGATATCAACTGACACATCGCGTACTGGTTAACTTATTTTAGGATTATAAATCAACTATTGTGAAAAACAACAAAGAGAGAAAAACGGGCAAATCTAAAGGCTATCTTTTGTATATGGCGTATGTATATAAGATACCGACAATAGATGGGCAATGACCAAATTTAGGAAGGGGGTCTAGGGGGCAATATTGCTAAAAGTAGCACAAAAAATTCAATCCTGGGGTCTATCGATTTTTTTGGGTCTCTTGGATTCACGGGGAGGAGGTCCAGCTGGACCTTCAACGACCATTTGTGATACCGATCCCGGTCTAATTACTATGCATAGGCAGCAGCCAAATTTTGAAGCTCTGAAGGGGCAAATTTGCATGAAAAACCTGAAAATCTTTTTGGCGCTCTATTAGACTGAGGGGTTTGGATTCTGGACGAGCATCCCAAACCTTAACCTCTAGGTTTATCCATATGTACTTGATAGCCAGCTTACTATGTGATCAGCGAATTTATCAGTCCAATATGCTATTCCTTTTTCCGTTTATTCCGGCTCAGCACAAGCTTCGCTACTAAAGTCCGCTTCAGAAGTAAATGCCGGTGATATCGCCGACAAAAGTCCGATTTTTGTTGGCAATATCGCCGATATCGCGAACAAAAAATCGGCGATGTCGGCGTCGGGCTGGCAAATCGTCCCAAAAAGGCATCGTCCTCGTCTTCGTCGACGATGGACACATTATCGTCTTGTCGATAATGGGACGGAGGAAACAAAGCACGCATCGTCCGCGTCCTTGTCGACGATGGGCACATCATCGTCTCGTAGACGATGGGACGATGAAAACAAAGCATGAATCGTACTCGTGTTCGTCGACGATTGTGTTTAAGACGACGTCGACGACGTCCCAAATTTTTTTAATCGGTTTGTTTTTCAAGAAATTGTGTTTTAGTAGGCTTTCTTTTCAATTTGTATCATATTTTAAACCCTACTCATAAATTTTTGATGAAATTTATGACATTTGATGATATCTGCTCATTAGAGCAACCAACTCTTTTTGGACTCGACCCGAACCATTGGTGGGCGGCACCAAAATTTGTGGGATGCAAGATTTTTGAAAGGTCAAAAAATAGCGAAAAAAAGATAAAAAAATTTCAAAAAATTGAATTCTGGGGGGTATTTTGGTTTCTGGGGGTATTTTGCTTTCTCGGGGCGCATACCCCTCCCAAACCCCTCCCCACGCCCAGGTGTGATCCGAACTCATCCCTGCGGCTTGCTGCCCTGCTCCGCCGTGTGATCTGTGCCTGAATATTTTATAAAAATGCGAGAGATTTACTATTTGTAAAAGTTTTACATTCTCGCAAACAATAACACGATAAAAAATTTCATCATCGTTGGATCAACGCGGAGAATATTCACATTCATATCTTTTTGTTCTGCTGCTTCATTCGGCAAAATTTGCTATTCGGCAATAATACAATGGCATTGCGAGTTTCCCACCCCTTTATTGCCCCACTCAGTTGGCGGGATTAAGAATGGATACCTATGTAATTTGCCATTTTTCGGCCGTCAGTGATCATAATTTCCAAATTTTATTCGATGAATTTATCCGTTTTCTTGGCGACCTGGATGAAGCCTATTTTTGCTCCGGAAATACGTTGAGTTTCAAGAGTAGAAACAGCTATATGTCAACATACTTTTGTTTTATTTTGACTTTAAAATTTACGACGCTTCGCTTCGTTAAAGTAAAGGAATTTAATCATTTGTTTGCACAAAATTGTATAAAATTTTTAAATTTCCGGAAAAATGTTGCGCCAAAAGCAATTTTAAATAAAATATGTAGCCAATGTAAAACGCGAAGTACACTATTTAGCGCGCGAAGGACAATTTTTTGGACCTCATTTTGACTGTTTTTGGAAAAATGGGGTATCGACACCGCCCCCACTTGCAATTTAAAAAATTTAGATTGATTTTGAATCATATTGAAAAATACATTATTTAAAATGGGCAAAAAGGCCCGAAAAGTTTGACTTCGATTTACGTGTCTTAGTCAACAGTGAGCTCTTTGGATGAGAGAAAGTTATACAAAATCAAAAAATCTAATGATGTGTAAACAGCTATTCTAGCACTCATTCAAATGCACTTTAGGAATTTTCAATTTTTTCTTTTGAGGATAGGACCAGAGATGCACATAAAAAGATTTTGGGATCCGAGACCCCTCCCCAGAAGGAAAAAATGGAAAATTTTCTGGGAAGGCGAAATGAAGGCCGAAAATAAGGATGTTGAAAATTTCCTTCTAAAATGCTTGAAATTGATTTAAAACTGAGAAATAACGTTGTTTTGACGCTATATTTTGGCATTAATACCAGTTTATGAGGCCATTTTTACCCAAGGAAGCTCAATTTTTGGCATCCCTCGCCCCGCTAGATCAATCGTGCTGTGCAGCCATGGACGAGACGGGCAGGATCCCTTACTGAGATCTGTTTTCACACCTGCAGATTTTTACGCTCTTTACACTCCCTCGAGAACTAAGGCGAAATTAAAAAACAAATAAAGCGTCATCTGGACAATTCCATTTTGTGAGGCATTTATACTGAGTTATGAAAAAGATAAGCGAGAAAAACGTCACAGGTTTGCATATTATAATGTCAAAATCGTCCTTAATTATGCCTTGGACTTTGATTCTGACTGATTGAAACTTGACTAACAACAATGCTAAGTTAAGGTGCAGAATTTTATGTAAGCAAAAAGAACAAAACGGGCCGAACAGACTGATACCAGGCCCACACAAATCGCTAACTCGAATCCTCAGGCACGCTTTCTTCGCGTGTGTGCCCTTTTAACTTCTTTCTTCTTGTCAGACCTTCTTCGACTCCGCCCTCGCTCTTCCACGTCCTTTGCGTGCGTGCTGTTACTTATTGTATAATGTGTGCATGATATATGCTTTATTGTACCTACTGAAAAAAGAATACTAAACAACTTTACACGCTCAATTCAAAGTCGTACGTGCTAACGCGATACCCATGATTGTGATGAGATTTATAATTCACTGATAACAAAAAGTCATTTCTACAACTTGTTTATAACTATTAATGATATTACTGTACTATTCTTTTCTGGTCAGTGCCAACTTGTCCGGCAGGATTGCCAGGTTGGGGGTTTTCCCCCATTATGGGGGTTTTTTGGGATCCTTGGAGGCTTTTTTGGGGTTTTAGCTCACGGGGGATTTCATGGGTCTTTTCGAAATTTTTGAGGTTTTTTTGGGGGTTTTTTGAATGAATGAATGAATGAATGAATGAATGAATGAAGGAAAGAGAAGAAAGAAGAAAGATTTATTCGGTCTACAAAATACACGTACAAATTTAAAATATACGTTCACATTACAATACAAATAATAAGGAAAAGGACAAATGTCATATAAATGCATAATTGAAATTCATGTACATATTGCAAACACACGTATTTAATTGTAAAAAACGAATAAAGTGATAAAAGAAAGTAGTGTAATGTAAATGTAAGACACGCGGGTACGTACAGGCAATGTATTATAACTGCGCTTAGATACGCCCCTTGAGAAAAATGGATAAATCAAATTGTTTCAATTTCATCGTAAAAATGTTCGAATTAGATGAGCAGATGATATCATCAGGCAAATAATTCCAGACAGAAATCACACGATTGCAAAATTCAAATTTTCTAACATTTTTGTTTACACGGTTGACGTAAAGTTTGCAAGAATTTACAGCACGATTTGAGTTTACATTAAATGTGAAGAAGTCTTCAACAGGTAACAAATTATCCTTGATTATAGAGCGTGTCATTGATAAATCACTTTGCATTCTACGTAATTCGAGTCTCTCCAAGCCCAATTCCTTTAATCGGGCATCGTAGGAGATAGTTTTATCAGAAAAATTCGTTTGGTAAATTTTCTTTGGACATTTTCAACATTAATTATGTCACATAACAGATAAGGATTCCAAACAGACGAACCATATTCCAAAATTGGTCGGACATAGGTTGTAAAGGCTTTTACTAACAAAGTTTTATCTCTTGAAACAAAACTCCGTAAAATCAAGTTTGCAATTCTCATGCCTTTTTTTACAATGTTTGTACAATGAGTTCTAGAAGATAAATCTTTACTTGAAGAAGAAGAAGAAAGTGTTTATTGTCAGAAAAATACACGAAAATTGATAAAACACAAATACATGATAAAATAGCGACTGAACAAGAGGACATACACAGATCACGAAAGTGATACAACTAGGTATGCCCCAACAATAAATTTGTAAAATCAATGTTTAGGAGCTCTTTTTTGAACAAACCGATTTTGGGTGAAGAGACAATTTGATCAGGTAAGGAGTTCCAGATTTTTCGGTATCTTTGCGAAAAATCGTTGAGGTGAGCATTGGAACGGACAACTGGTAGTGTAACTTTACGACTGTTAACTGATCGGGTAGTGCCTTGACTAAAAATGAAGAATTCATTAGCATCAATACAAGATAAACCATTAATAATTTGATACATGAGACATAGACATATGTGAAGACGGCGAAGTTCTAAAGAAGGCAGGTTAAGAAGCTTTAGGCGTTCAAGATAGGATAAATTGCTATTAAAACCAAAAAGACGTTTAGTAAATTTACGCTGAACATTTTCAAGACGATTTATATCATTTGCATAATATGGATTCCATACAGAAACAGCATACTCAAGCATAGGTCTTACATAAGTAGTATAAGCCCTAACTAAAATTTCTTTATCACAAGAAAGAAAAGCTTTGTGTATTAGAAAACAACGAGAAACAGCTTTTTTAATTATGTGATTTAAATGTTCCTTACAATTGAGATTGTGGGAAAAATAAACACCCAGATCACGAACGGAACAAATATCATTTGGAATATTTATATTATTCAAAGAATAAAGCTTTTTGGATTATTTTTACCAAGATGTAAAACTGCACATTTTTCCGAAGCAACAGGAAGTTGCCAATTTATAGACCAAATATAAATATTGTCCAGATCTTTTTGTATTAAATGATAATCAGAAGATGGACCAAAGATTTTGACATCATCGGCAAAGAGGTAAATTTTACTATATTTAATCAAATTACATAGGTCATTAACATAAATTAAGAATAAAGTAGGACTAATACAACTACCTTGGGGGACACCACTGCCAACAGGCATGAAATCAGAAAAAACTCTGTCAATACAAACACGCTGAGACCGACCATGTAAAAAGGAATCAAGCCAATTAAAAAGTAGACCTTTTATCCCATATTTTGAGAGCTTATATAAAAGCTTAGATAACGGGATTTTATCGAAAGCTTTAGAAAAGTCGATGTAAGCTACATCGACAGGAATCCTATTACTCAAAGATACCGTCCAACTGTGTTTACATTTAAGTAGTTGTAATTCACAAGACTTTGATTTTTGAAAACCAAACTGAGAAGAAGATAAGAGTCTGTTTGTAGTGAGAAAATCGACAATTTTTAAATTAATCAAATTTTCCATGATTTTACTTGATGAGCAGCAAATAGAAATCGGCCTGTAATTACTCACTAAAGCCGCGTCACCTTTTTTAAAGACTGGGGTTACATTCGCCAATTTCCATAAATTGGGAATAGTGCTAGTCAAAAAAGAAACATTAAAGATACTAGCTAAAGGCTCAGCAAGATAAGTTGAAAGTTTTTCAAGAAAAAATGACAGAGTCCATCGGGACCTATAGAAAAAGAACCTTTTATTTGATTTAAAACCAGTTGCACGTTCCAAGCGTCAAAATGAATGGTTTGCAAAGCAAAACCAGTCATCGAATCTAAAAAAGGAAGATGATTATTATCAACAGAAAAAACAGAAGAAAAGTAGTTATTAAACAAATTTACCTTTTCTAAAGGATCAGAAACGATTTTGTGGTCATGAAAAAGAGGTGGAAAAGAGCGATGATTATTCAACCGATTATTGACAAATTTATAAAATGATTTTAAACTTTTGTCAGAAAGAAGATTAATTTCTTCAGAAGCAGAGAAATTTTTAATTTCAAAATCCAATTTTCTACAAAAAGATTTATATTTGATTTTTGTATCGGTGGAGTGATAAAGTTTATGTTTCTTCCAAAGCATACGTTTTTTAGTTAACATTCTTTTAATTAGTTTAGGATATTTACGTTTCATGGGCTTGGGGTGAGTTAATGGAACAAATGCATAAATTAAAGAGTGAAGCACTCCAACAAACAAATTATACATATCATTTACATTAGAACAGGTATCAAAAAGATCAGGCCAAGAAATCTGAGACAGTGCTAGACCTAACGCATCAAAATCAGCTTTACGAAAGTTAAAAAAGATGATCTAGGATTACGGACTGGCATCAAAAGACAATCAAATATAATTGAATTATGATCACTATTAGAAAAAGGAATATCAACTTTTACGTTAGAAATTTGATCAGATGCAAAGAGAAGATCTAGTATATTTTTTTCATGAGTATTTTCTGTTATTAATTGATGTAAACCAGTGCCCGAAAGTGTGTCGAAAAATAGGGTATTTAGATTATCAGTAGGAACCGAACTTATCCACCAATTGATTTTTGGCAAATTAAAATCTCCTAAGATTACAAAAGGGAAAGGAACAGAACAAGCCCATTCAATACATCTACATAAAATTTCAGCATAAGCTAGATCAAAATCAGGGGGTCGGTAAACCAAAATAAATCTGATCTTTCTATTAGAATCAAAAATATCAATTATTAGAATTTCGGGAGCTTTAAAAGCGGGTGGAGGATTTATTTGAATAGCATTAAAAGAAGTTTTAAGAAATAAAGCTACACCCCCACCACGTTTACAGTTTCGATCACAGCGGAAAATGCGATAATTTTTACCAGGGCACAATAATCCATCGGAAATATCAATATGAAACCATGTTTCAGAAAAAAATAGAGCATCAAAACTTTCTTCATTCAGCAAAAAATGTAAGTTGCTAAGTTTGTTCAAAAGACTTCGAGCATTAGCATAAAAACATTGAAATTTTAAATAATCTTGGGGCGCGGATACCTAATGAGCGAGTCGCGGGCTATTAGTATTTACATTAGGTTTACATTTAACGCAATCAGCACGAAAATCGATGTATAATCCTTGTTCACCTCGAGATTTGCGATCATTCAGCTCATAAACCAGTTCGCGTTGCCGTTTTCGTTGTAGAAAGGATAGGTCAGGACGACAACGTAGATGCGAAAGCGGGCCTTTGGATTGGACACGGACTGTCTTATTAATCAGTGAGATAAAGCGATGCCTTGCCTGAGCCGAAGTCAGGCAAACTTTGACAAATTGAACGCGATTTTCATGAATGGGACCATCACGAAAGACGCGAGTTACATCGGACGACACTAGATCGTGACCATCAGAATAAGAGTCAATCAGAGATTTTACCTGATTTATGTCCTCGACACTGTTCGATAAAGGCAAATTGAATAAAACGGCATTGCACTTTTTAGAATCCCTTTCAATCGCATCATTTATCATGGCAGACAAATCGTTTTTATCATAATCAGTAGAACAATTTCGTGAACGTTCAAGGTGATCAATTTTATTTTGTAAGTCAGCAAGCTGAGTAGCAAAATTGTCTAAACGTTGTTCAATATGAAGATATTTTTTCACGATCGGTCTACAATGGAAACAATAGAAAGTGGAATGGGGCTTTGAATAAGTTTCATAGTCATGATCGTCAACTTTTAAGCAAGATGTATGACCCCAGTGTTCACAAAAATCACATAATAAAGCAGTATCGTCATCAGTGACTAACTTGTAGCAAATAACACAGTCGGCAGAATTATCATTTGCAGCATTTAATACAGCAAAGTTAGACGTCCGTGAAGGTGACCTGGCACTTAAACTGGTGGTATCGATATTTTTTGAAGCGCAATTTCTTTTACCCATGGTAAAAATCAAAGAAATACGTAGGCAGAATTGCAATATTGATCAAATTTAGTTAAAATAACGCATTGCGGCTCTTCAGCTCGATTAGTCGCCACCTCCTTAATAACGAGGGTAAATTATTAAGACACCAAGATCCTTCATCTCGGATATATCATGTGGGATTTCAAAATTATCTATACCGTAAGAGTGCTTGGGATTAGATTTTCTAAATAAAAAAAAAACATTTGCCGAGTGAGATCTTAAGCTGCCAGATATCAGCCCACCTCTTAATATGCATTAGATCATTTTGCAAGTCCAAAAAATTGGAAGCTGAATTAGATATTTTAACATCATCAGCAAATAGCGAAATTGAGCTGGTACTTTGAAAATCACATAAATCATTTATGAATAACAAAAAAAAGGGTAGGGCCTAAAACACTACCCTGTGGCACCCCACGAAACAGGGAGCGGAAGAGACAATGAATCTCCAACTTTAACCCTTTGGGATCTATTACTCAAAAAGCATTTTAACCAATTTAGGCAAAAACCACTTATGCCATAGGCAGCTAATTTTATAAGCAGTTTTTCATGCGAAACTGTATCAAAAGCTTTACAAAAATCGATATAAACAATATCGATTGGGCAATTTTCATCAAGATTTTTGGACCACTGATTTTTGCACTTTAAAAGTTGCAGTGTACAAGATTTATTTTTTCTAAATCCAAACTGATTTTCAGAAAGCAAATTATTTTCATTTAAATGGGTAGTTAGGCTAATATTAATTATCGATTCCATGACCTTACACAGAACACAACAAAGGGACACGGGCCGATAGTTTTCTATGGATGATAAGTCACCTTTCTTAGGTATAGGCACAACAATAGCTTCCCTCCACAGGTCGGGGATGCACCCTGTCCTGTAAGAAACTTCAAAAATTGACATCAAAGGTCTAACAAGGACTAATTTTAGCTTTTTCACAAAATATGCACACAGGCCATCAGGGCCAAGTGACAATGAAGGTTTTAGTCGATTTAGAGCATCCAAAATTGTAAATAAGTCAAATTTGCAAGAAACACTATGATTACGGTTAATTTTATCAGGAAATACAGGTAAAACATTATTGTCATTTACAAAATTGTTGGCAAAATTTGTATTAAAAGCATTTGCTTTGTCTAAATCATCCACAATAGTGATGCCGTTGCTTTTCAACTATGGAATTTTCTTTTTATTATTTAATCGATCATTTACAAAAGAGAAAAAGTTTTTTAAATTATTCGACTTTAGTAACTTTCCTTCCTCATTTGCAAGATGTTCATTCATCAAAGTTTTTATATTTTTGGTCAATTTCTTACATTTCTCTAACGTTTTAGCATTCCTATTAATTTTGTATTTTTTCCAAAGTTTACGCTTTGTAGCCTGCATTTTTTGCACAGAATTTGGCAGAAGATTTCTGCGCATTTTCTTTTTCAGTGGAACGAATTCGGAAATAGCTGTGTTGAGAATGGACAAAAAAGCCTCGTAGAAATCATTAACACTTACACAAGACGAAAAATTTTTTCTCATTCAACAGATGCCAAGAAAGCTTCAATTGCTTGATAATTTGCCTTTTTGAAATCAAGCGTTATTAGATTTTCATCCTCATTGCTATTAAATGGCAAATTAAACAAAATTATTTCATGATCACTACTAGCAAAAGGTTCGTTAACAGAAACATTAAAAAGGAGTTCACGAGATGTACTCAAAATAAGATCTAAAATATTTAGATTTCGGTTTGGTTCGTTTGTCATTAAATTGAGACCTAGGTTTACAAAACATTCATAAAATATTTGTGTAACTGGGTTCCTGTATGCAGAATGAGAGGCAAAGTTTAGGTCAGGTAGGTTAAAATCGCCTAGTATTATGCATTTTTTCGTGTTTTCAATGTACTTTTCAAGAAAAAGACACAATTTTTGAGCATATTGAATATCATATTTTGGTGGCCTATAGCAAAGTATAAACCGCACATATTCATCATTGGAGTGAAGTTCACAAATAAGAGTTTCAGGGCAATCAAATGGTTCCTTAAGAGTAATATTACAAATTTTCAGTGCATTTTTATACAATATAGCTACCCCACCACCTCTATAATCCAGCCTGTCACATCTATAAATGGAATAAACAGAAGAAGTACAAAGAAGACCATCAGAAATTGTATCATTTAACCAAGATTCTGTTACAAAAATGATATCGTAGGTTTCAGAAATGAGTAAAGCATGAAGTTCAGGTAATTTGTTCACTAGACTTCTAGCATTAAATAAGGCACAATTCAGTACATTTTTATCATTTTCATCATTTTTTGAAGTTAAATCGGGTTTAACAGGGGCGTTAACTCCCTAAGGGCGAGGCATGCGCACTTTATATTGTCTCAATTCATACGAGTTACGGTCAATAAACCAATTTTCCTCGCCCGCGTCCCGTTTTTCCTTCAAATCAGCATTCAATCGACGGAGAGCCTCAAATTGTTGCCAGGTGCGATCCGGCCGGGCGTAGATTTTGGATTTACGCCCCTTATCCGCGTATTTGGTGGCCAACTGAATCAACTCGGCCCTGGAGGACTCCGAGTCGCACTTGACCTTGATGATGCGGGGCAAGGTGGTGCCATCCTTGTACGATTTGACCTCCGGGCCGGAGCGCCGAATGCCGACGATTTGATGAATGAATGAATGAAATGAATGAATGGATGAATGAAATGAATGAATGAATGAAATAATTTATTACTGAAACGCGACAATGACGAAAGATGTAAAAGAGTAATAAAACGTACGGTCAAAAGAATAAAAGCGTACAGCAATAGGCGATGAGCGAGTCATGAAAATGACGATTTATCATTTATCATTCAAGTACCTATTAAATTCTAGTGAGTTTAGAGGCAGCAATCTATCACTGCAAGTTTTTGTCAAGAGAAGCAAGACAGCACAGCCGTGCGTGCCCAGCTCAGCTGACCTTTTTTATTTCAGGACTTTGGTTTTCAGCCCTATGATCGCGGTAGAATTTATTTCAATTCTTCTAAAATATCATGTTATGATTATGAACAGTCGCCATCGATTCGAATAATTTTATTTGAAAGAATAGCAAAATTTAAGTACCTACACAAAGGTGAGTGTTGTTACTATAATGTCAGAAATTTAGGGAAATTTTCGGATTTCTATGGATGAATTTATGGATGCTGAAAATTTAGACCTGACAACTCTGTCCGGGGCCCGGGTTTCATAATAATAGTTTATTGGCTGAATTACACGGACGAGACATGTTACAACAAATACCAATACAATAAAGCAAAGAATTATTAAATGAGCAATTTTAGGAAAGGAATTGTCAATAAATGCAAAAAGTAACGCGAAATAAGTGAGTTGGTATGTAAGTAAAGCCATGGCGTACAGGCAGTGCACTTACATACGCCCCTTAAGAAATTCTAATAAATTAAGCTCTGAAACTAAAACCCTAAACTGTTTAAAATTTCTGCAGTCAACAATACTTTGTGGCAATGTATTCCAAATTCGGAGTTTATTGAGAATAAGGTGACCTTGTCAATTTTTTAAAAAAAAACGTGCTTTTATGCCTTTTCAAACAATAATCTTCAACTTAGAAGTCAAAAAAAGTGTCGGAAAATCATGTGAATGAAAAAAAATTTTTCGAAAAAAATTTCTTTCAAAGATTTTTTTACTCTCATGATTGACAGATCGTGTTTTTAACATCTACGTTATAGATTATTGCTTGAAAAGGCATAAAATCACGTTTTTTTTGAAAATTTGACATTTCAACATATAATCATCTATACATCGACCTAAGCATCTATACATCGACCTGAGCGGGAGCGACCTCGACCTAAGCAGCTTTAAACACCTTTTCAGATGTACTAAGCCTAAGCCTTAGTATAATAGAAGTAAAAACGGCTAATATTGAGAAAAGCCCGCTTCGTCTTCATTAATTTGCTATCCTTAAACACATGAAGTTCAACAGCCTGTAACTCGGTCAATAATGCCGACCGACACCTAATTTTCTTTTAGATTTGAATTCCTTGATCCTCAATTAGATTAAATCATCCATGCAAAGTTAATTTCTAGGAGGTCACCTTTATTCTCAATATTAGCCCCAAAGCCACCCTGTTTGCAAAATCGTTCTTTCTACAATCCAAATGAGATTTTCTAATATACAACTTTATGTCGTTATTTGACCTAGTGCCCCTGTTAGGTGCAGATTCGAAAAAATCTGAAACAGAAAGCAACTGTCCCTTAATTATCCTAAAAGCAAAAGTAAGGTCAAAATAGATACGTCGTGTTTTGAGTCTTTCAAGATCTAACAAATTCAATCGTTCGCTATAAGACAAATCCTAAGCTGTTGATGCCACCAAAGTATTCGTTTTGTAAATTTACGTTGAACATTTTCAATTTTTTTGATGTCTCTTATCAGGTAAGGATTCCACACCACCGTGCTATACTCTAGTATCGGTCTTACATAAACTTTAAACGCTTTCACCATCAAATCAATATTTCTGGAAATAAAAGTCAAGGAAGCAACTCTGGAAGCTTTGGATGCAACATTCACACAATGAATGCTAGAGGACAGGTCATTACTAACAAAACTCCTAAATCCTTGATAGAAGTTTCTGCATCAGCTAGATCTTTTAAGAAAAGGTTATAAATGTTTTTAGGGTTGCCATATCCCAAATACAAGGTTGCACATTTGTCATAACTTATTTGCAGTTGCCATTTTTCGGTCCACCCATGCAAGGAATCAAGGTCTGCTTGCAAGGATCTGAATTCACGTGAAAAATTGAATATTTTTAAATCATCAGCAAACAGCATGATATTGCTATGCTTGATACTATTGACCAGGTCGTTAATGAAAACCAAAAATAATGTAGGCCCTAGCACACTACCCTGGGGAACACCACTAATTACCGGAATAGGGGCTGAAAGAAAACCATTTATTTTCACCTTTTGTGACCTACCCATCAAAAAAGCTTTAACCCAGTTGAGCAAAGTACCCGAGATACCTAAAGATTCTAATTTCAATATTAGTTTTGAATGAACAACAGAATCGAATGCCTTACAAAAATCAATATAAACCACGTCCATTGGAACATGATTGTCCAAAGTTTTTGTCCACAGGTTTCTGCCTGCACTTCAAAAGCTGAGATGTACAGGATTTGTTCTTTAGAAATCCAAATTGTTGCTGATTTATTAAATCACTCTTGTCAAAATAGTCCAGGATGGCATTATTGATTATTGATTCCATAACTTTACACAAAACACAACATAGAGATATCGGCCTATAGTTTTCAACTGAGTGTGGATTGCCTTTTTTAAAAATTGGAATTACTAAAGCTTCTAACCACAAACGTGGAAGCATACCAGAACGATATGATACCTTAAAAATAGTTGAAAGGGGTTCAACTAAAGCAACTCGAATTTGTTTCAAAAAATAAGCTGACAGCCCATTGGGACCAACTGAGTGAGTGGGCTTTATCTTATTTAAAACTGCAGCAACTGTGCTATGTTCAAATTTAACTATAGGCCGATAGTCTACCTCAATTGAATCGATATTTAATGGTAGAATGCCGTTATCAATAGTAAAAACTGGACCAAAAAATTCATTGAAAGCGTTAGCTTTTTCGATTTCATTAGAAAAACCTGACCATTTGATTCAAGATCAGGCACAGATTGTTTCAATTTCAACCTCGTGTTAACAAAATTGTAAAAATTTTTCAGTGATGAACCTTTTTTAACAGTTCATTTTCTTCACGACTGTAAAACTCCACTATTGCATTCTCAACAGACTTACTAACCATTTTGTACTGATCTGTCAATCCCGGATTTTTCTTCAAAAGTCGCCAAACCCTTCTCTTCTTGCCTTGTAAGTTCAAAATATACTTTGGAAATTTTTTACGCTTTTTTGGTAGGGACAAACTCAGTGGAACGTGAGCTTTGATCGTTGCGTTTAAAATGCCTAAAAAATATCATAAAAATCATCATTATTAGTTCAGGTTGTAAAAGTATCAGGCCAGCTAATAATAGAGAGATCGTGCAAAATTGAAACATAATCAGCTTTTTTAAAATTAAAGTTTTTGATATGAGAATCTGTTTCGAATTTGTTTGGAATAAGAATATCAAAAGTTAGTGAATCATGATCGCTAGTAGAAAACGGTTCAACATTTTTTACATTAAATACGCATGACTTGTAGGAACAGAAAATCAAGTCTAATATATTATTACCTAAAGTGGGGAGACGTGTAAACTGATAGAGCCCAATCTCATTTACAAGGTCGAAAAACTGTGAAGAAATACTATTTTCAGGAAGAACAAACCTTTTATTTCACCTGATTTCGGGAAAAATTAAAATCACCCAAGGCCACTATTATTCTAGAAGTATTACAAGACCACTTTTAATACTTCAATAACTGTTGATCTACATCATCGTTTTTTCTTGGAGATCTATAGCATAAGATAAACCTGTATATAGACTCTAATATAGTCATATCGCAAGTAATTGTTTCTTGCAAAGAAAACTCATCAGGAACGTTTACATTTTTTATGGGTAAATTTTTTTTGAATATTATGGCAACACCTCCACCAGTCTTGTTTTTTCGATCATAGCGAATCAAACTGAATTCAAAGTTTAAAAGAAGCAAAGAATCTGCAATAAAATCAGTGAGAGGTTCATCGTCCAAGTTGAGTTAATAATTCATCGTTTGATTTGTTCATTCTCCATGTCATTTTTTTCCTTTTTTGTGCCATATTGATTTTGATTTGATCACTACGTGCGAGCTAGAATCAGTTTGAGAATCATAAATTTGATTGGTGAATTTTAATAGCATATATTTTGTTATTTCAAAATTTGAACAGTTTGATCACGCCGTAGTAATCCGTATCGAACCGCTAAAATATTGTCAACAGGATTTGGGCATACACACGATTACGTAAAATTAAGCACACATATGGACAAGGACAATAAATGAATTAAAGATGGACAAGTCTTGGTTATCATTTTTGAATGCTGCTGTTGAACGCGTGCTTTCCATTATGAATGTTGTTAAAAATAAGTTACGTGAATCGTATGCATGCCCCAGTACTGTTGACAATATTTTAGCGCCTTGATACGGATTACTGTGGTGTGAACAAAATGTTCAAATTTTAAAATAACAAAATATATGCTATTAAAATTCACCAATCAAATTTATGATTCTCAAACTGATTCTAGCTCACGCGTAGTGATCGACTGGGGCCCCGGCTATCCCCAGCTATTTTTCAGCATCCCCGGCCCCGGCCAGGGCAAGGTCTAAAAATGGCCGAAGAAAAATTTAGTGTAATTCGTATTTTGTACAGGATGTGATACTGCCAGTTATTTATCAATGGGCAAGTGTTAATTTTGAGAATGTACTGATTCGACCATATGTATACTTAGTCATTGTTATATCTTTGCTACTGTGAATAAATGAGCTTTTGTTGAATAAATGTTCAGGACAATCTGCATGTTTTCGATTCCTTCACTTAACTCATTAAACCAAATGTTATTTTTATCTCATTCATTCGTAGCTAGTGGCTAAAAGATTTAGAGCTGACAAATACGTTCTATTTCTAGTTGGAAATAGTTATACGTTTTCAAAAACTATTTTCACAAAAAACACTTTTACATTTAATTGAATGGGAACCGCCTGCTTTAAAACGCGTTTCTTGTGTAATAGTTATTAGGACGTAAGTTAATTATAGGCGAATGCAAACTACATGTAGAATGCGGCGCAAGCAGCAGTAGTAGCAAGCAGTAGTGAAGATTCAAACGATATTGAGTTTGCTAATAGCAGCGACATAGAATTTATTGATGATTCAGACAATGAAACACTGGACTAAATTTGTTTCTTGTGACATAAATAGTAATAAAACTTGATTTGAAAAGGCGCATCTATTTTTGCGCTTGCCATTTACTACTAAATGGAGCAGTTGCTCATTATTTCTCTTCTTATGCTAACCTCAAGTATGTGTAATGCAATAATATTTTCCTTGTCCGACTCCAGCCCCCAGCCCCAGCCGGGGATTTTTTTTTGGTCCCGGTACTGCCCCAGCCCCAGCCAAAAAAGTCGCCCCAGTCGATCACTACTCGCGCGTAAATGATGTCCAATTTTGTTTGGATAATGTTTTGTTTCAAGAAATCGATAATTATGCTGCTGAAGGCGTGTTAGAGTGAATTTGGTGAACCGTTTTGAAATAAATTGTTTATAAAAGGTTGTTAATGTATTATGCTGCTTAGCTGAAAGCATGTTTTCGAACAAAAAATGCATGAATATCATCAGAAAGTTGTTTGAGATTGGCCAACTTTATACTTGTTTTATCAAGAGAAATAAGAATCAAAAAAAATGTTGCGCAAAACAACTATTTTAAAACATGTTTGTTTAATTAAAAAAATCGAAAAATTCAGAAAAAAATGGTTTTTTTTATTTTTGGCTGCAAAAGATGTGGCGTGGTGGAAAATGCACAAAAACGATGTTCTTTAGCGCATCCAGCTTGTTTGTATGCGTTTTATTGACTTAATTGTTTAACAAAGCATTTTTTAATATGGGTTTTTTCATTTGGGGGATTTTTTGGGGGTTTTTAAAAATTTGACCTGGCAACTCTGTTGTCCGGGCTTGGGGTCCGGTTTTGTCCAGTCGATAGTCTTGTCCAGTTTTCGATGTCCGGTTTTATTAACAGTTGGTCCGCTTTTGTCCAGTTTTAAAATTTTGTCTGAAATCAGGTGCCATGCTGCATGTTCTTGTTTCGCATCTGCTTACTGTAGGCAGGCGCCACACATATAGGCCAGTAGTGCACCGTTTTCTCCCAGCGATTTGGTTGACATTATAGACCAGACCCAAAATTTTTTTCCACCTTTTCCACCCTTTTTCCACGTTTTTTGGAGGTATATAAACGTTAAAAATAGAGCGCCTGTGTTAAAAATTCAGTGTTTTTTAAGTAGAAAATCCTATGTACCTACCTACACATGCAATAGCGACGTTTGATGCACTTTTGTATGAAAATTTTGCGCTCTACTAGAAATATCACGATCAGTATACGTTATTTCTGTTGAAACTTGAATTTCCTTCCTTCAGTAAAGCATTTTAGCCAATTCTGAAGTCGCTTTTGACAATAAAAACTATAATTTATCAAATGGCGTGAAGCGCCAGAAAATTTTAAAATTTTAGCTCTCTAGAACGCATTTTTTGCGTTACAAAAACTAACCAAATCCGTGCAGAAGATAAGGATTTTGAATCATAGTGAAGTTCTAGACTAGATTGTCGATAAAAATGCAGCAATTGGCGCGGCGCAGCTTATAGATTAATAACAAGTAAGAAATAAATCAATTCGGCTCGAAGCGTCGAAAAATTTTGAAAGTTTTACCCCTTTAAAACGCATTCTAACATTACAAAACTTTTCCACAAATGCCAACCAAGCCCAAAAATTTTTTCCGTTTCCTAAATTTTAGTTGACAAGTAGACTGAAAAAAGTGGAAAAAACGGTGTTCTGGAGTCGCTTTTTACACTAAAATTATAATTTATCAACGCCAGAAAATTTTAAAATTTTAGCTCTCTAAAACGCATTTTTGCATTATAAAAACTAACCAAATCCGTGCAGAAGATAAGGATTTTCAATCTTAGTGAATTTCTAGACCAGATTATCGATAAAGATGCTGCAAATGGCGCGGCGCGGCTGAAAGATTAATAACAAGTAAGAATTAAATCGATTAGGCGCCAAATTTTTTTGATGTTTTACCTCTCTAAAACGCATTCTAACATTACAAAAATTTTCCACAAATGCCAACCAAGCCCAAAAATTTTTTCCATTTCTCAAAAATTTAGTTGACAAATAGACCAAAAGTGGGAAAAAACGGTGGTCCAGTGGCCTGACTGTCTAGTGGCTAGTCATCCGCATTCCTCCTCAATATCCCTTGACCTTGTTCTCTTCTAACTTCACTACTTACACATTAAATCAGGTCAAATAGCTTGCTATCCAGTCAGTATTCACCTCTTGTCGTGTCTTTGTACTTTATGTCATGTCCTCTAAAAAAGCAAGGTAATTGTAGCCTAAAAAACTACTTGTAACCTAAAAAAACAAGCGCCGATTTTCATAAAATTTAGTAGGAATGTGCCTCCTAGACACTTATACGTGTTGTCCAACCCTTATTTTCTCAAAAGGATAGGATCTCCTTCCAAAAAGTGGAAAAAGTTCGATTTTGACCTAAAAAAGCTTTTTAACCTAAAAAAGACCAATGCTAGGTACATTTAGCATTTTTTTGTAGAGAACGTTGAAGTAACTTGGCTAGAGTTGTTTCTGCAAGTTAAACATTGTATTTGTAAAAATAAGAGGATTATTAACAAAAATTGATTTTTTAAGTTAAATTGAATGGAAGAAAATACAGATAAAGATTGAATTTCTTTCCAAAAAGTCCAATAAACTAATGTTTACTGCAAGCTATGCACATCATATAGGTTACCTGGTTTTAGTTCTCAATTGGATTTTGCTGGTTTTTTGTATTTTTCACTTTTGATCGAATTTTGTTCGAGACAAAAGGGATTTTTGAAATTGGTTCATTATCGATAAGATGGGGCTCTGACTGGAAATCGCTCTGATTACAAAATGCGTTCAATGTGGTAGATATTTAACTGCAGTAGTTGATTTGAATAAAGTTTAGCCGGTTTCTTATTTATCAAATCATTTGTCCGCTTTTGTCCGGAATTTACCTGTGCTCTTGACCGGTTTTGTCCGGTTTTAAATGTTGGTTTGTCCGGTTGGTCTTTTTTAGAGTTGGCAACACTGCTTCTGGCTGGCAAACGCTAACGCAGCATTGCCGGGTTTGCAGTTTCCCCTCCATTTTAGTAGTTTTTGAATTTTTTTGGAAATTTTTTACTTCTTTGCTTAACCACAGGGTGGCAGTTTTTTGAGGGGCTCGTGGCTTTTTTTGGACCGCTTCCAGGCCCGTATCCAGGGCGGGACATGCTGCTCTCCAAAATGAAATATGAGAATAATCTTCTCCTTTACTCCCTCCCTTTTGTTTTTTTGGCCAAAAAGCGCAAAAACTTTTTGCGCATAGCGCTAAATTTAAAAATTATAATTAGAGTCTAGTTAGTTGCAAGCACATGGTTTTTTAGTCTTTAGAACAATACAAGATAAGGCAAGAAAATATTTATTGCCCAAAAAGTACACAAAATTTGGTAAAACACAAATACATGATAAAACAGCGACTGAATAAAAAGACAAACAGATAACAGAGCATATTTTGCATCGATGTCTTCTGTTTTGCACTGGTTTTATGCAGAAAATGAGATTTTTCGATGAGGGTATCTATTGGTATCTATTGGATTCTCACCTAATTTAAGGCAACTTGGTATAAAAATTTACAAACTGCTCAACTCCAGTTGTTGTGAAACGTCTTTTTAAATTCATCCTTTCCCTTATGTTTTTAAAAAATTTTGGTCGCCCTCTTTCAAGACAAGACAAGACAAGAAAATGTTTATTGTCCAGGAAAATACACGAAATTTGATAAAACACAAATATGTGATAAAACAGCGACTGAACAAAAAGACACGCAGATCACGGAAGTGATACAACTAGGTATGCCTTAACAATAAAATCGTAAAATCAATGTTTAGGAGCTCTTTTTTGAATGAACAAACGTAAGGAGAAGCAACCACATGATCAGGTAAGGAGTTCCACATTTTGAGGTAGCTTTGGGAAAAATCGTTGAGGTGAGCATTGGAATGGACAACTGGTAACGTAAGTTTACGACGGTTTTTGGATCGGGTTATGCTGGAGCTAAAAATGAAAAATTCATTAGCATCAATACAATATAAACCGTTAATAATTTGATGCATGAAACATAGACATATGTGAAGACGACGAAGTTCTAATGAAGGTAGGTTAAGAAGCTTCAGGCGTTCAAGATAAAATAAATTGCTATGAAAACCAGAGAGACGTTTGGTAAATTTACATAGAACATTTTCAAGACGATTTATATCATGTGCATAATATGGATTCCATACAGAAACAGAATACTCAAGCATCGGTCTTACATAAGTAGTATAGGCCCTAACTAAAATATCTTTATCACAAGAAAGAAAAGCTTTGTGTATTAGAAAACAACTAGAAACAGCTTTTTTAATTATGTGATTTAAATGTTCCTTACAATTGAGATTATGGGAAATATAAACACCCAAATCACAAACGGAACTAATGTCATTTGGAATATTTATATTGTTCAAAGAATAAAGCTTTTTCGGATTATTTTTACCAAGATGTAAAACTGCACGTTTTTCCGTAGCAACAGGAAGTTGCCAATTAATAGACCAAGTATAAATATTATCCAGATCTTTTTGCATTAAATGAGAATCAGAAGATGGACCACAGATTTTGACATCATCGGCAAAGAGGTAAATTTTACTATGTTTAATCAAGTTACATAGGTCATTTACATAAATTAAGAATAAAGAGGACTAATACAACTACCTTGGAGGACGCCACTGCCAACAGGCAAAAGTAAAAAACTGCGTTAATACCCGACCATGTAAAAAGGAATTGAGCCAATTAAAAAGTAGACCTTTTATTTCATATTTTGAGAGCTTATATAAAAGCTTAGATAACGGAATTTTATCGAAAGCTTTGGAAAAGTCGATGTAAGCTACATCGACAGGAATCCTATTGCTCAAAGAAACCGTCCAGCTGTGTTTACATTTAAGTAGTTGTAATTCACAAGACTTTGATTCTAGAAAACCAAACTGAGAAGAAGATAAGAGTCTGTTTGTAGTGAGAAAATCGATAGTTTTTGACTTTATCAAACTTTCTATGATTTTACTTGATGAGCAGCAAATATGAATCGGTCTGTAATTACTCATTAAGGCTACGTCTCCGTTTTTAAAGACATGAGTTACATTGGCCGATTTCCATAAATAAGGGATAGTGCTAGTTAAAAAAGAAACATTAAAGATACTTGTTTAAGGCTCAGCAACATAATTTGGAAGTTTTTTCAAGAAAAATAACAGAGTCCATCAGGACCAACAGAAAAAGAACCTTTTGTTCGATTTAGGACCAGTTGCACGTTCCAAGCGTCAAAATGAATGGTTTGCAATGCAAAACCAGTCATCAAATCTAAAAAAGGAAGATGTCCTACATAGTCAATTTTTAGATTTTCTAATTTTAGCCTAAACGCATTACTACTGGAAGTGTTTACCACAGATTCAGCAGGAAGCATGTTCCAAACATTTATTATTGTGTGACTGAAAAAATATTTCTTCAAGTTAGATTTTAGAGCAGTGACTTTTAATTTTGGATACGGGCCTGGTCGCTTCCATATATTTTGAACAGGGGATGGCAGTTTTTCTCGAGAATTGTGACAGTTTTTAAAATTTTGACCTGGCAGCACTGCGAACGAGGCGAGGTGGAGGCGACTGCAGTGTTGCCAGTTGAAAGTTTTTCTTCTATTCTGGCAGTTTCTTGGTTTTTTGGAAGTTCTTTACTCCTATGCTTAACCACAGGGTGACTGTTTTTCGAGGGGCCCATGGCAGTTTTTTGGCAGCAATTATTTACGGTCAACTGCAAATAATATAACTCAGTACTCACATTGCAATATTATTTGTAGTCAAAAGCCAATGGCTTAGACTGCTAATAAGATCGGACAATTTAATAGTATATGCAATCAGAAACCAGCAGCCTGTTCTGAAAATAATACGGCACACAGTGTAATATTATTTGCATTCAAAACCAGCAGCCTAGACTGCAAATAATATCGCGCACAGTGTAATATCATTTGCTGTCAAAAACCAGCGACCTTGACTGCAAATAACATATCAATGTACTGAATTATTCGCAGTCCAAGGCCTCTTGTTCTTGATTGCAAATTATATTAGACATTGTGATATTATTTGCAGTCAAGTTAGCTGGTTTTGACTGCAAACAATATTACACTGTGTCCGATATTATTTGCAGTCTAGGTCGCTCGTTTTTGACTGCAAATAATATTTCCCTGTATGCTAAAGTATTTGCAGTCGACTGCAAATAGTACTGTATGCTAAATTATCTGCTGTTGACTGCAAATAATAATTGCCTAGTTTTAAGGCCGCCTCCACAGGCCCGTTTTCAGGGGGTAAACGGGGCGGTGAAATCCCCCTCAAATTTTCATCAGAATTTTTAGATATGGAAGTATACAGGTTTTTGACGTTTTCCAGCGTGAAAATGCTCAACTTTTTGGCGCTTTGCGCCATTTATTCAATCAAAGTTACTATTTATTATGTTTTCAAATTTTTTTCCGAGATAAAAGTATCCGTGAAACAGCGTTTTTTTGTACAAGATCCGTCTGTACATGTACAAAGATGGTCTCCAGAAGTCTTTGTACATTTTGTACATGCAAATTTTTGTGTACTCTAATATAGTACAGTAGCGATTTTAGTGCGGTAAAACAGGGTTTCCGATCTTTGGTGGTGTATTTTAGCTAATTTCTGGGTTTCTGACGCGAAAAATTACTAAAAATTGTTTCAAAACGGCGTGAAGCGCCGAAAAATTTGACATTTTTCCATTCTTATTGCAAAGTCTCTCATTTTGAAGATATACAGGACAAATAATGCTCATTTCGCCGGAAATTTTTTGGAATTTTACACCTTTTTACGGTTTTTGTCTTCCCAAAAATCTTTGTACATGTTGTACACACAAATGTTGGAGTATTTTGATATGGTACAGCCGCGATTTTAGTGTGGTAAAAACAGAGTTGTTCGACTTTTGGTAGTATATTTTAGCTAATTTCTGGATCTCTTAGGGCAAAAATCACTAAGAATCGCCTTAAAACGGCGCGAAGCGCCGAAAAGTTTGACATTTTAACTTTTGGAATGCAATTTCTGCCATTATAAGGATATATAGAATACACAATTACTCATTTCGGCGCGAAGCGCCGAAAATTTTTGCGAATTTCACACCTTTTTTGCTATTTTTGTCTTCCCAAAAATCTTTGCATATGTGCAAAGACGGTCCCGAAAAGTCTTTGTACATCGGGAAAAATCTTTGCCGAATATAAAAAAATGGTGCCATGAAATCAAATTTATTACATTTCTTCTCTTCAGCAAGATGCGTAATTGAGTATAGCAGCATAAAAAGGTAAATATTTTCTGATTTTTTCGCCGAATTTATCGCTTAGGTGCACTTTTTGCCTTCTAAATCGCTCAAAAGTACTCCAAGTTTAGTTAGACGTGGAGAACATGTCGAAATTTTTTTGGCGCTTTTCGCCGGAGTATTTATTTTCTCTATTTTGTTGTTAAATACAAAGATTGAGTATAGTTGGTTAGTTTTTAATGATATTGAAATCAGATATGCAGACAGTTTGCGTGATAGATTTCATGTATACTAATCGAATAAAGTAAAAATTCTTTTGGAAATTTTTAAGATTTCTTCCTCGCTAGTGTATATATAGAGCTCGTCGAAAAACGTGCAAAATTGCCTTTGTTTTGACCTATCTACCAATAGTTCCCAAGATATTCGACTTCAAAGTTTGTGATTCCCACTCCACCCGCCCTGAAAAATATCCTGTATACGGGGCTGCGCCTCCATATACTAACTTTGTGCAGGGGATGGCAGTTTTTCTCAAGAATTGTAGCTGTTATGGCGACAATGTCATCTGTACGAATTGGTTTGGCTGGTGGTACTTGATCGGTTGAGTCGCCCTGCGTAATATGCGGGCAGGGTGAATAGTCACACATGAACATTAGGGTACGGTAACATGGGGTTCTACTCTGATCAAAATTCGAGTAATTAGAGTTTGATCACTTGCAATACTTCAACTACAAAAGATTATTACATTATAAAGGTACTGATTTGTACTATCACATCTCCTCAATTGAAAATACTCTATGGCATCCTGCAATACGTTTTCTTTGGGAGCTATATAAATCTTTTAAGGCCCATTTTTTGTGATTAAAGTGACCCATCCGGTGATTCACTTTGACTGCAATGCTAACCAGTGTTTTTTTGTACAAGGTCCGCTTGTACATGTACGAAGATGGTCCCTAAAAGTCTCTCTACAGCTTGTAGACACAAATTTTCGGGTATTATAATATGGTAAAGTAGCGACTTTAGTGTGATAAAAACAGACTTTTTCGACCTTTGGTAGTGTATTTTAGGTAAATTCTGGGTTTCTGAGGGCAAAATCATTAAGAATCGTCTTAAAACGGCGCGAAGCGCCGAAAAATTCAACATTTTCCCTTTTGAAATGCAATTTATGCTATTATAAAGATATTACTCATTTCGGCCCGAAGCGCCGGAAATTTTTGTGAATTTAAGACCTTTTTTGCAGTTTTTTGTTTTCCAGAAAATCTTTTTACACGTACAAAGACGGTCCGGAAAAGTCTTTATACATCGGGAAAAATTTTTGCCAAATACAAAAAAAACCGTGATGCTAACTAGTGAATAAATTTGATTTATGGGTAGTGTTAGAGAATTTGCTGATCACCGAGAATTAATTATGATTCTAGATTATCGGAATATAAAGACCTACCGATTCTCAATCAGATGATTATGGAAATTCGCATGAAATCTCTTAAACAGAGGACTAAAAAATTTTTTGCAATGCAATTACGGGTAATGTTTTTGGTGTGGGTTACATTGATACCTTTTCAAATCTGAAATGACTAATTTGAAACTTGCTTGCAAATTATAAATTACAAATACATGCTGCATGATCAAAATTAGCTCACTTGCGGTGGGTTACTTTGATCAGTTAGCATGGTGAAGATAGCAAAGGGGTGATGAAAGTAGTGGGGTGATCGAAGTGACCCAGGAGAAAAATGAAAATAGCATCAGAATTAATGTGCGATCAATGTTACCAGCCCTGATCAAAGTAACCAATAGGGTGATCAAAGTTACCCCCTAGAAAACGAAGCATCACTACCAGTGATCGTACGGGGTCAGATTTTCACCCCCGATCGGAATCGGGGTCGGGATGAAAAACCCCGGTTTTCGGGGTCGGGGTCGGGGTTGAAGATTAACAATTAACATTGCATGATTACATACCAATTTGAAAAGGATAAAAACGATACCTTCACTTGTTTGTAGAGCATACTAATAAAGCTGGTTATGTTCAACATTTTATTTTCATTTCAAGTTCAAAAATGGTCTTAGCAGTTTAGCATTACTTTCAATTTTAATCACTAATCGCTCTCGCTTTTTCGTTTTCTTCCACAGTTTTTCCATAACGGTTTTCTATGGCGCACTGATTGCAGAGGAGCCAATGGCGCGGAGTGCCGAAAATTTTTGAAATTTTTACCGTTTTCATGTAGAATTTACGCCTTTTCACTGACAAACATTCGGAAATCATAAGTGGCGCAAAGCATCAAGAAATTCAGTCATATTTTACCACCCTAAGACAATAATCGGCGGTACTAAGCGCAGGAAAATTTTGACGTTTTTACTCTTGAAACTCAATTGATACCACTTAAATCAGACAGAACAGATAAACTAATTGCGGCGCGAAGCGCCGAAAATTTTTAAAAATTCCTAATCCTTTTACCTTTTCTGTCCTCCTAGAAATCTCTTTCAACATGTAGAACGAGATTGTACGGCTGGGGGTCTCGGAGTGGCGCTCAAGCGCCCCCAGCGAAGTCCAGAGCAGAACCCCTGAAAATTTGAAAAAAACTTCGCAACTAATAAGTCATTGAATGATGTATCAATGAGAATTTTGTTCTTACCATTTTCAGGCCCATTAGTGGCCTTCTTATTAACTAGTTCAGAAAACAGAAAATGCGCAAAAACATAAGAAAATTTGGCCTTTTCTTTCATTTAGAATAGAATTATGTGTCCTTGTAAAGAAAGATAAACAAAGCAGAGAATAGACAAATTGGTACGCAAACATTTTCGCACTTTTACTATTTTGTTCAACAAGCATGTGCAGTTTCATTCAATGAACCAATAGTGCATTAAATCACTAAAGTGCTGCGAAGTGCTGGATTATTTTAACAGATTCAAGCTTTTAAATTCATTGGATCTGTATAACAATAAATAATAATGACTCGGCGCGAAGCGCTAGAAAATTTTGACGTTTGTGCCTTTTTAAAGTCAATGTTCCGGTCACATTGCGCCGGAAAGATCAACATAATTTCTGAAAAATTCCGGGGGGCATGTGCCTCCATCCCCCCGGCTACGCCTGTGATTCCGCAGTAATTTCGGCGCACTTCATAATGGAAAATATGCGAACATGTATGTGAGTCTTAACAACATGGCGACCAGGCGTACTTTTCATGAAATATCGCGAGTGTCGAGTTTAACATATTAATTTTGCTGGTGAATGAATCGTCCTTGTTCCGAATTTATTTGCTATTTATACAATTCTTCTATGTACCAACAAATAAAATGCTATATTTCACCACCGAAAAAAGGTTCAACCCCGACTCGAAAAATCATGCCCCCGGTCGGGGTTTAGGCCGGGGTTTTTCGGGGTCGGGGTCCCCGTACGATCACTAATCACTACTCAACCAAATCGCTTGAGAACAAACACTTTTCAGCAAGATAGGTTAAGCACATAAAACCTCCTGGGACGGAAATATGAATTACATATTAAAAAGTTAAAAATCATGATTTATTTAAAACTAAAAATGTTGCACTTAATTTTTCCTTACCATTTTGCAAATAAAGCAAAGCCAATAAGAATCTGCGAATTAAACCTTTCACTTGAGTAACATTTACAAAAAGTAGAACCTGATTTTATCTGCTGGTTAAAGTTTTTCAGCCATTCGCGCAAAAGTGATCAAAGAAGCCCAGTAGCTCCCACGTTACCTCATGTAGAAAATTTTTTGATTACTCACAGGATGTTCTGCTGGGTTCAGAACGTTAGTTTAAGCACTATTTCGAGGTCTCTAGGCAACTTTTTTTCTGGGTCACTCCACCGAATTTTTCTTTTTGAATTTTTCTTTTTCAACATTAGGGTATACATATATAAATTTTTTTCGATCATTTCTAGGATGCTGTTCTGGGTTCAGAACGTTAGTTTAAGCACTGTTTTTGAGGTTTGTAGGGAATTTTTTCTGGGTCTAGTCTTTGAATTTGTAACCCTAATCCTGCTTAGTTATGTGTATTCGTTGGTGCCAGCGCATGGGCTAAGCCTGGGATAAATGGGGCTAAATTTGTGAAGCGAGCGGAGCAATTTTTGCCCCATTTATGCCTTAGGCTTTTGGTCCATGTCTGGCAGGCATCAATCTGGATTCTCAAGCAATAAATGGTTCACTTTAACATTGTTACTAACTCTTAGAAGCAGGTGGCATAGCCGATTGATTGACGCGTTGCGCTGTAGAGCGAGAGGTCTGAGGATTAAAACCCGACAACTGATAGTTTTCTCTATATTCGATGGGTGTTATATTGTATAAGTACCGAATTTTTTGATTACACTTTGTCCGCTTGCAAATTAAATAAGTAATTAAATTTGCCATGTCGTCAGAACGAGACGAGAGCATACGTGTTCTTGTTGAGGAGTTTGACCCCCAGAATGGCAGCTGACCCCCCCCCCCCCCCCGCAAAATGGCTGCAACCCCCAGAATTGCCGATTTATCATAAAAGCTTGTAAAAGTTGCAAAAAATTTTCCCTTTAACCGTTTTTAGCTCATTTTTGGCTCACATTCTCAAAATTTTAAGCGCTTCGCGCTATGTACTCATTTTTTAATATATTTTGCTCAATTTACCAAATTTTTTTGAGAATTTATTTACGTTTTATGTTCTAGAAAGAACGAGCATCGTCTGAAATGTCAAAAAAGGTCGTTTTTGACGTGTACCCTTCCTTTTTTAGCCCAAAAAAGGCACTTTTTAAAAAGTTTTTGGCTTGACCCCTCCCCCAGAATTCCCATGCTGTACATGTATGGGCGAGAGTCAATTTTTTTATTTTACGTGTTTTCTTCTGTTGTCTTTAGCACGTTACTTTAAGAAATAATTCAAAAACAGACAATTAGTCATGGGCGGACCCGTATCCAGGATTCTCAAAACAAGGGGGGACCAAAGAATAAATTTTGGTTTGCAAATTTTACTACCTACCCACCTTAGATACGGTAATGATAACCATCGGTTATAGGCTTAGGCTTATGCACAAGTTCAAGATGGCCAGGGAGCAGGGAAATCTTAGATTTACTTATATTACAGTAGGCTGTACTTTTCTGGTAAATTAGGTCGGAATCACATGAAAATGCAATATTGTGGGCTAAATTAAAAATCACTGAACAGTAACTTTCGAAACCTTCAGATGGTAATACCCCCTTTCACCCCTCTCTATGTGCATTTATGTTCGGACCTACGTATACATACATATGGAAAGTAATGATCCTTTTAAATTGTTAATACGTACGCTAAAAAAGAACTTATTTAAGATTTTTTGATTAATATAAAATTCAAGGAAATTTGTAAGGTCAGTGTTGTAAGAAGCTAACTTATCGAGAAAAAAATTTTTTTAAATTAATTTCTTCCTACCCCTGCCACCGAGACAAATTTTATTCGTGAAAAATCCGTCGATAGACCGAATGTCAGCGGCCTTTGTTCATGAATTCTTTTGATGTTTACTCGAACGTAATCGCTTTTAAATTTTTAATATATTTGTCTTAACCAACTTTACTTTAAATCTTTATTATAGGAGAACTAGTCTTCGATTATCTCTTTAAAATAAATCTTTAAATATGGTTTCGAGCCCAAGGATGACTTCTGGGTCACCGGGGAGGTGCAGCGATTGCTTGGGAAAAATACCGTACGCTTCGTTGATTTCTTTTTTGTTAACTGGAGTTGGCGTTGGTCTATTTTGTTCCGTTGGCTACAAAGCTATTAACATTTCGGTGCAGCAGTGGAACAAGGCCGAGTTTACACAGCAAGTATGTAAATTCGCCAACAAGTTAGTAAATCGCTGGCGAAAAATTGATAAAAGAATTTTATTTTGAAACTGCTCATGTTGTGCATGTCATATTGCAAAAATGAGGTTGCAATATGACATGCACAGCATGGGAATTCTGGGGGAGTAAAATTTTTAAAGTGATTATTTTCATCCCAGAAATGGTAGATACGCATCAAAAATTTCATTTTTGGGCATTTCTGACGTTGCTGTAGGTATCCTTCTAAAGCATGAAAACCTATCACTGAAATTCGAAACACTTAATTCTTTTCTCACGATTTTTTTGCTGTTTAAACGACTAAAATGGTCAAAATAGCCTATATAACGTTTTTTCTTGTTAATATCGCGTTTTTAAGGCATTTTTAGACGATTTCGACTGTATTATATCGCTTTTAACACTAAAAAAGTACATAAATTGATCAATTTCGGGCGCTTTTTGAGTAAAAGGTACATAAAAGTAATAATCCGCCGGAGGAAATTTGATATTTTTACTGCTTTGACTTCAAGAATGATTCAAGAAACGTCCTGTCAACTCGAAATCGCCGGACATTACCTGACTGGCTGACCCTTTAGCGGGGGTAATTATTCCTTCCACTCACCCCTATGCGCATGCATGGTTTAAATAATTAGACCGTCTTGCCATCGTTAAGAAAATAAGACTTGATTTAGTGTAAAGCAAAGTAACATGTAATGTAAAATCTCAAAAGCAACTAGACATTTTTAGAATTGGAAACAAACCGGAGCATAGTTTGATTTGGACACCTTTTCAATTTTCCTCGAAATGCGTAATCATCCCAACAAATATAATGTACACTGATAAAATTTTCAATTTTCCTCGAAATGCGTAATCATCCCACAAATATAATGTACACTGATAAAATTTTGCATTGCAATGCGGATAACCATACATGTAAGGGATCGAAATTTTGAAAAGTGGTCCCTGGCCATTTTTCGGGGAAGGGGGTAAATGAACTCAAATTTTAGGCTTATAGATGGCAAAAAAGCGCCCGAAAATGGTAAAAAAGGCTACTTTTCGCCAAAAGTCGCTGGGGGGCATACCTGTAAGAGGGGGTGGAGCCTAGGTGCGCAAGGTCCAACTTTTAGGGGGAACCGAAAATTGCTAGATAGCTTATGTGCTTCGTAAAAACGGCTCTATAGTCCTTTTGAGGTCAGAAAATTAGCCACATAGCCTTTTTGGTCTCAGAAAGCTAGCTATATAGCCATTTTGGATTCACAAACATGGCAATATAGCCATTTTTAGACTATTAATAGCTAAAAAATCTTTTTCGGAGTTGAGAAAATAGCCATATATATCCTTTTGAAACACAGAAAAGACAACTAAATAGCATTTACATATGTATGAGCTCAAAATACTATATAGCTAGTTAGCCCAAAAAGGCTGTATAGCTAATTTTCTTAGCCCAAAAAAGGCTATACAGCAATGATTTTTGGGCCAAAATCGCTGTATAGCTATCAGTTTTTCAAAGCTCAGGGATAATACCCCCTCACCCCCATGCTCCTGTATGATATGGGGATCCCCCCTTTCAAGTCAGCCGCCCCTCCCCCATTCTCCCAGAGCCAGAAAATTTTTGCACCCCTCCCCCGATTTTTAAAAAAAGTTGAATTTTTTTGCCGTTTCTAGGCGTTTTTTGGTCGTTTTTGGCCAAAAATTGGAGACCATTCACCCCTCTCCCTAAAAATGGCCGGGAACCCCCCTCCGAAAATTTCGAGCCGTTACATGTCTGGGGTGTCAAATATTTTCTAACGTTGTGATTTGGCGGGACGACCAACTTTGGGTGGAGGGATCATATCCTTTCATCTTTTCTTACATATATGCTGATGAAATAAATGTATATACGGCTCGAAGTTTTGGGTAGGGGTCCCTGACCATTTTTAGGGGGTAAGTGATCACCAATTTTTGACGAAAAACACCTAGAAACGACCGAGTTTTTTCTTTTTTTTATATTTTTTTAAAATTGTTTTTTTTTAAATTTAAATTATTTTTTCCAGAAATCGGAGGGAGAAGAGGGAGTCAAAACTTTTTTGGCTTTGGAAGGGTAAGGAGGCGACCAGCTTTGGGTGGGGCATCCCTCATCCCTCTGTTACTTGTATGGCTGATAAGGTTTCATAGGATTTTCACGCATTGTATTTCGGTAATTCGCGTATTTATTAAGCACGAAATACCGTTTTTGGACAAAGTGAAGACGATGTTCGTTCTGTTGTCGGCCGTTATGTTCGTTCTGACGCTTGTCTTACTGATTGTGGGCTGCTTGGCAACCGGTTCAACCCGCCAGCGCTTGTACAGCGGTTGGCGAGCTCGATTGGGCGGCCGCATCTCTTGCGCTTGTCTGCTTTTTCTTACCTACGCAGCCCTGCTTCTATGGCTGCCGGTATACTGTAGCCTTTATCTCAAACTTACCGACTGACACAAGTTTACGGAATTGATTGATCCTGTCGTTTGTTTGATTGTCATTGCTTGTCGTGAGCATACGTGGGCAGCACCAAAATTCTGGGAGGTGCAAGATTTTTCAAAGGTCAAAAAATGGCCTTAAAAATGGTGGTATGGCGAAAAAGACAATCTCTATTGTTTCTCATCGAGCGCTATCCATTGGCATCAAATCGAAAAATTCAGGAAAAAACGGAAAAAAATTTCAAAAATTGAATTCTGGGGATTTTGGTTTCTGGGGGAGTTCATACCTCCCCCAAACCCTCCCACTCCCCCTCACGCCCAGGTGTGGTCGTGAGTCGGTTTGTTCTGGATGCTTTAAAATTTTTTGTGAGGGCATTAGTCGACTATTTTTAGAAAAGGGCGATAAATGACCTTCAATTTTTGGCTAAAATGTCAAAAAGACTCCTAAAAGTGCCAAAAACGCAAGTTTTTTTGCCGAAAATGTGGCGGGATGCAATTTCAAATTTAAGCCTTTACGTTTAATTTTCACTATGGTGTATCAACAAAATTGACCACTTTGGTAGCACGATGATTGCAATTAGAACAATCGGTCGCGTAAAATCTTTTTTTTTATTCAAAAATGTATCACAAAATGGTACAAATCAAATGAAAATGGAGCCATAATCTACTGGAAATAAAAAAGATTTAAAATGTAGTATTAGTGATACAAGAAGTAAATAAAATGTATGCATAAAAATGCAAAGAGAAGATATACGTATTATGAAAATAAATGTTGTGAAAACAAAAGAAAAAATGGAAGGAAAAGATGCAAAAATGTAAGATGGAAAAAGAGTAAATTCTTGGAAATTAAACCATAAAAAAGTTTAAAAATTTTCAGAAAGGCAGCCTTTACAATTTCATTCTACAAAATGGTCTCACATTATGCGCCCAAATTTCAAAGCTTAACTACACCTTCAATTTTGTACGAAAATTTGATTGTTTTCCCTTGCTTTATACGTTTTTCTCGTTATTGACACTTGAAATGTTTTTCACTCGATTTCTTTGAAGTTTATTCAAACTTTAAAAATAAACGACCCTAAAATATTTTCATCCTCATAAATCAACAAAATTGCATCATTGAAGCGACTTCATCGTATAATTACAGTGCTCGCCATGACACATGACGCACTATAATCGTCAGATTTATATTAGATGATGCGTCGCGAGCGCCGTGTTTCGTCTATAATGCGCTATCATCTCTTTCTTATTATTATAGGATATTTATCTTTATCATGCCGTTAATCTGCAATTTAGCCATTAATATCGCCAACAAGAGGGAAGCGCGCACGTGAATGCCGGAAGCGCGCACGTGAATGCCGGAAGCGCGCACGTGAATGCCGTTCTATATTCAGGCGAGTGCGCGCACGTGAATGCTGTTCTATATTCAGGCACGTGCGCGCTTCCGGCATTGGCGCTATTAATAGCTAAATTGCGCCGTCCGCATCGCCAGATTAACGGCATAATACAGATAAATATCCTATAATAATAAAAAAGAGATAATAGCGCATTATAGACAAACGCGGCGCTCGCGACGCATCATCTAATATAAATCTGACGATTATAGTGCGTCATGTTTCATGGCGAGCACTGTATGTATTTCATTGAGACACTCATTAATTTAACAACGTTCAGAAGAGCAACAAATGATAGGACGATTAGAAAACACTTATTCTTCGACTTTTCAATTAAATTTATATCAATTTCGAAACAGATTCATTAATCATTGTGTCAAAAATTGTGAGTTGATGAAATTTTAAGTTTTCTGAGAAGTTTTTTGAAATTTTGGGGAAAAATTTCGCAAACGCTCTTGTTGAATAAATATTATGGAAAAAATTAAATTTAAATAAAGTAAAGAATGGAAGTTATTGAAAAGGAACAAAATCGATTTTGATCAGCCCCATATCCGAGATTTTATTTCAGGTGTGCGCGAGTGGGAATTACCACCGTAGTTTTGAAATTTCTTATAATATATTCCGAAGCAATTTTACGTGATTACAGATTAATTAATTTTTATTAATATAATAATCAATTATTATAATTATATTAATAATAATTATAATAATTATTAAAATTATGGCACAATTAATTATCATCAATCAATAATAATTATTTTTACATTATACATTACATTAAGACATAAACATTGAGTGGTCTGCCAAAATTTTTGGCATTTTCACTCCCTTGATCTCGCTTCCGTAGCATTTTAGGGAAAAGTAGTACAAAGACGAATCAAAAACAATTTATGAAATTTTCGGTATTTTTCATCTCTTTTGAGCTAAATTTTATCCCCCTTTTGACGATAAAATATACAGAAAATTTTGAGTGACGAAAAATTCTATACAAAAAGAATTCGAATTAGATATAGGTAAGGTATGTACATATTAAATGGTACACGCCGAAAATGTGAATATTTTTACATTATGAAAACGTCAAAAACGTAAATGGTTTATTATATGGAAATTCTGTAAAATTAACGGGAAATCCCCTCTTTTATCCCATACATCTAGCGGCTCAAAATTTTGAGAGAGGTAAATTAAGCCATCTTGGGGGAGTGAACAACCTAAATTTTTTAAATTGTAAAAAAGCACCTAAAAATGACCGAAAAATGTGAGTTTTTGACCAAAATTTGGAAACCGGGGGGAGGGTTAAAATCTCAGCCGGTTGGGGATGGGTAGCCCACCCACCCCTATTGGATGTATGCTCTACCCTTGGGTAAGGGCCTGGCATTGATACATAGATTTGTGTATTTTTTAAAGACACTTTTAATCGGATTCGGGTTTATGTTTGTTTTATTTAAAAACAACTGAAAAAAATAAATCGAGGATCAAGCTGGGTCGATATAAATTCTTTTTAACGCGTCAATGTGACGGGTCAAGCAAATTTAATAGATTCGGGGACCAAGAACAATCTTTTTTGTTCGAAAGTGCAACTTATGCTGTTTTGGCTATTTTTAATTAATTTTTAACATTTCGTAATATCTAATTATTTAATCTCAAAATTTCATTGGTCAAAAAGAGAGCAAATATATTGTAAATAGCGGAAAAAATATCCGGCGTTGCTCTTTACGAAATAAGAATTATCGGCGGAAATTATTAAGCTAAAGTACTATTTACTTAATCAAATTATTAATTAATTCAATTTTTAAATAATCCTAAAATGGAGGAGTGGCACGAATTAGGTCGAAATTAAGAGGCAGTTTGTTTTTGTACTGAAAATTCTCAACAGTCGAAAAAGGGTCGAAATTGATCGTGCTAGGGGTCGCCATTTTTGACGTCTTTTATCGAGCCTGTAAAAATCAAATTATTAAATTAAAATTACTACATGAAATGAAACAGCTATAAGCATACATGATCTTGGGGGGTTTGGGGGTTTTCACGCCCCGCAGAATCATTTTTCACCCTCCCCCCCGCAAAAAATTTTTCACCCCCCCAGAATTGGCGATTTTTCAAAAGTTTCCTAAACTTACCTGAAAATTAGTAGAAAAAGTGTCTTTTTAAGGGTTTTTGGCTATCCATTTGCTCAAAATCGCCAAATTTTTCGGCGCTTCGCGCCATATATTCATGTTTTAAGCGATATATTGGTCAATTTATTCGACTTTTCTCGAAATTTTTTTCATGATTTTATGCTCTAGAAGGATAGAGTATCGTCAGAAACGCCAAAAAACGATGTTTTTTAACGCGTACCGGCCATTTTCGGCCCAAAAAGGCACTGTAGGTTTTCACCCCCCAGAATTCCCATGCTGTGCATGTATGGCTATAAGAAGTTATATTATCGCAAAACCGACTTATTGCGTAGGTTTTTGCCCTGGTTTCTGTCCTATCCTGCTTATACTTGCTATTGCGCTTTATTTGCGCATCGGTGATGAGTGGCCACGAACAGCGTTGTTTGGATTTCACCGGATTGGCTCCTTTGTTCGGGCAGCACATATTCGCCGCTGATGCCGTAATAATAATGTTTTTAACCGAATGTTTAATAGGCGAGTGGGAATCATAGGTGGGCGGCACCGAAATTCTAACATACGTGGGCAGCAAGAAAATTCTGGGGGGTCCAAGATTTTTTGAAGGTCAAAAAATGGCCTTAAAAATGGTGATATGGCGATAAAAACACCATTTTTCGACGTTTCTCATCAAGCACTATCCATTGGCATCAAAAAATTGCGAAAAAAACGAAAAAAAATTTCAAAAATTGATTTCTGGGGGGTCTTTTGGTTTCTGGGGGGTCCAGACCCCCCCCAGATCCCCCCACGCCCATGTGTGAATTCTAGGGGTGCAAGATTTTTCAAAGGTCAAAAAATGGCCTTAAAAATGGTGGTATGGCGGAAAAACACCATTTTTCAACGTTTCTCATCGAGCACTATCCATTGCCAACAAAAAATTGCGAAAAAAATTCCAAAAATTGAATTCTGGGGGAGGTATTTTGGTTTTGGGGGTGCATACCCCCGAACCCCCAACCCACGCCCAGGTATGGTGGGAAGCCCTCACTCATATTCGGTCATCTCCATCGCCCTGAATCTGAAATCACTACTCCGTTTTCAGGCCAAAACTAGTATTTTAGGTCATTTTTAGACGTTTTTTTGGTCATTTTTGATCAAAAATAATAGGCCTCAGTCCCTGAAAATGGTTGACCTCTTGACTGCCCCCACCCCAAATTTCGGGCCGATTTGTACGTACGTTTTGCTGATCCCTGAATGACTTGGCTGCTGACCTTCGATACGCAGCCTAGCCGGTCTAGGAGTCAGCCGGAAGATTTTTTTTCGTACTCAAGAATCGCTACGAGTATTAAAATGGCATAAAAATTCCTTCATTTATAGTTTTTGACCTATTTCAATCGCACTAGTGAGAAAATTGTACATTTTTTCGTTTTTTACTCGAAATTTCGCCTCATTTTTCCGAAATATTTTATATTTTGTTTTTCTAGTGGGGTTTAGCCATAGAGTAGGGCAGCACCAAATTTCTGGGGGGATGAAAAAATTTTCAAAGGTCAAAAAATGGTCTTAAAAGTGGTCGTATGGCGAAAAAACACCATTTTTCGACGTTTCGCATCAAGCACTATCCAATGGCATCAAAAATCGCTAGAAAAGCAAAAAAATTTCAAAATTTGAATTCTGGGGGTAGTATTTTGATTTCTGGGGGCGTATTTCAACTTCTGGGGATGCATACCCCTCAACCCCCCACGCCCATGTGTGCCTTAGACCATCCCCACGTCCACGTCTGCCGCTGATTCGACTTTTTCCACCCGGAATGTTCGAATCATTCGGAAATCGGAGTAAAATGGCATTTTAATGATCTTTTTGGGTTCAAAATTCTTAGGTTAATATTGCTCGAATTAAAATTGATCGCGAGATTATTATTTTTGATTGTGAGATTGGAAGATTTTTTCGTTTAAACAATCTAGGAAGAAAGGTTATCGCCAGCATAGTAAAAAAATGGCTTTCTAATCTTTTGATCTTTTAATCATATGCACAGAATCACTGAGACATGACATATGGCACGTTATCACCATACGTGGGCAGCAAGAAAATTCTGGGGGGTGCAAGATTTTTTTAAGGTCAAAAATGGCTCTAAAAATGATGTTATGGCGGAAAAACACCATTTTTCAATGTTTCTCACCAATTCCATTGGCCTCAAAAAATAGCGAAAAAAAAACAAAAAAATTTCAAAAATTGAATTTTTGGGGGTATTTTGGTTTCTTGGGGTTATTTTGGTTTTTGGGGGTTATTTTGGTTTTTGGGGGGTATTTTGGTTTCTGGGGTATTTTGGTTTCTCGGGGTATTTTGGTTTCTCGGGGGGGGGGTGCATACCCTCCACGCCCAGGTGTGTTTATCACTTTGTCACGCTAACAAGTTATTTTTTCAAGTTTGGTTCTTATTCCTACGCTTATTAAAATGTAATGTTTATTTTCGTAGAAACATAAGTCAAGCAAAAAGTAGTAAAAAACGATAAAAAATAGGAGGAAAACGCATTAATATTATGTTCTACAGGAGGTCACTTGGGCAGTGATCACACCTGGGCATGGGGGGTTTGGGGGGTATGCACCCCCCGAGAAACCAAAATACACCCCCCCCCCCCAGAAATCAAAATACCCCCAGAATTCAATTTTTTTAAATTTTTTTGTTTTTTTTCGCAATTTTTTGATGCCAATGGATAGTGCTCGATGAAAAACGTCGAAAAATGGTGTTTTTTCGCCATTACCACCATTTTTAAGGCCATTTTTTGACCTTCAAAAGATCTTGCACCCCCCTCCAGAATTTTCTTGCTGCCCACGTATGGCACTGATGCCATTTGAATTGGCCCCCGGCAAAAAGCTGTTAGTATGATATTCATTTCAAAATGCCCTAGTTTACGTTTTGGCATACTCGGCTTGGCTCATTTTATCAACAAGTTGCATGCTGTCACTAGTTGCTTCTTCCTATTGTTTAATTTTCGGCCATTTTCTACTATTCGATCCAACCGAAATAAAAAAAACTTACAAAAGTGAAATTTTTTTGTCATTTTTGACATTTCCAATTTTAGGCTCTAAGACAAACTAAACGGAAAATTAAAATGAATTAAAAGATTATAATGAAGTATAATAACTCACGTTTTTTCAAAAGATTAAATAAAAAATATACTTAAAATAATTAATATAATAAAAATAGACTAAGCTTTTTTGAAGTTGTTCTCATGTTCGTCACATTGAGCTTAAATTCGCACGTTATGAAGCATAATAAATGAGTAAATAAATGGATAAATAATTAAATAAGTAAATAAGCAAATCAATACATTTAAAAATGATTAATCAATTAAATAAAACGTAATAAATCACATTTACGTACATTATACATGGGTACCTTAAATATATGTTGTATAATGCTATAGAATTTTAAAAGTAATTGAATAAACAGTATATTTGTATCTTATAATTTATAATAACTGGTCACAGAGTAAATAATATTCGATAATATAGTTCGTTTTATTTATTTCTTTTATTTTGTTCTTTTATTTTCAATTTTTCGTTATTCATTTAATTTAAAAATTTATTACACGTACAACACTATGAATTTTTAGATTAATAGTATAAACGTAGCATATTTGCGTCTTATATAAATATTTGAACTTGTTTTATTTTTTTATTTTTTTATTTTTTTCAATTTTTAATTGGTTATTTCATTTTGTTATTTTATTTTTATGGTGTTTTTTTAAAATTTTGTTTATTAATTTAACCGATAATTGGGATAGAGCCAGGCCAACGACCGAAATCCGTTTCGACTATGCGACGAACAAGCCGTCGATATGTGCCAGTTGATGGGCCAAGCGTCCGACTGGTATTTGATCTGTTGGCCCGCCTGTTTGCTGGTCATCGTCGGATTGGTCAATTATTTGGTGTGTTTGTCGGCCAATTACGCTCATATCAAGGATGGCTACAAATATCACGAATTGGAAGAGCTGCGTTGCAACGAAGAGAACGAATTGATCGCCACTTACGGCCAGCATTCGGTTTACAGGGGCTAAATTGCCACACAAAAAATGAACACGGCACCGACGTTTTGTCGAGCGCTTGATTATTAATCAATTATTAATTATTTAATTAATCAATTATTAATTAATTAATTAATTAGTCGAGTTTTTTTAATGAAAAATCCAGTCATTAGTCGTTAAATCGCGACGCCGCGTTTTACATTAATCCGGCGTTCAATTTAAATTCCGTCGCGAGACAGGCGCAGTTTACACGCTTCATTATTTGTTATTCGCTCGGTCGAAGCAGTTATTTTCTAACCCGTTTGTTTTGTGTTATATTATTGTTTTCTTGTCAAACCGAGATCTGAAGGCGGAACTCGATCGATTCGATTTTTATTCGAAATTTCAGGCGTTTCGCATTTGGCTTTCGCTCAAACTTTTGCCCGTTTAAACTAATGTTCACAGAATTTCACGCATAGGTCGGTCTTCATAACGACCTACAGTGTAAACGAAATGGTTTACATTATTAATACTACTTGCGTGCGCCTTGCATCAACTTAAATAAATAGGTACACCAGTCGGTTTAGGTCATATTTTGTCAGCTTATCAAGCTTAAAACGATTGGTTTTTCTTTTGATTATTGTAAGCAGCTGCATGCAGTCGTCCAGGCTTCCTAGGAGCGATTGCAATACAGTGTGAACAAAAATTTTTTCCGTTCACAACACTTCTCATTATTGCCCCGCCTACTTTACGCTGCACTTTTTTCGCGTAATCAGATCTGACTCGGTTTGTTGATGTATGATTGATAGCGCATTATCGCACGTTGTATCAGTGTCGTTGGCGCAATATTTGTTGACCTCGTTGCTGCAGTACACAGTGGTGCCGAATCAAAAGCATTTTGTCACTTGATGTGCATTTTTCGTCTCTGTCTTATATTATCGACTGATTCGTTTTGTTGTTTACTCGACTCTTCCGTTTTTCGTGTTTAATTTGTGTTTCGTTTGCGAATTTCAAGGATAAAATCTGAGTCCGTCACGCCATTTGGTCTATGCGAGTCAGTCTTTTATTCAGTGTAAAGTTAATATTTCCAATAACTTACGTGTTTAGTCAATGGCTCGCAGTAAAGGACAGCAATGACAATGTATTAGCCATTTATTTGAAGGAATATCTTCAAAATCTTTTCTCATAAAGTCGCATTCGCTATAGTCTGTTTCATTTATCCGAGAGCTTTTTCAGTAAATGTTTTCGGAGGCTTCAGTAATCCTTTTTTCTTATTTACTGTAGCTATGTAGCAAAGAAAGGGTTTTTCAATTACATTTTTTGCGGTATAATTAATTTTCGTCTTCCAGCAAATCAATCAACTTACAGATAAAATCACGCATTCAGCTTATTCTACATATGTTGTCATTTTAAACACAATAGACTAAGATGTCAAGAAACGCCGCCAACTTCCGCATAGCTCAGTGGTAGAACGTCCGCTTGTCGTCGAAGCAACCCGGGTTCGATTCCAGCCGACAGCTTTTTATTTAGCACACTGTAGTATGTCCCAGCGCTGATTAAATGCCTAAATTAAATTTATATGGACGGATTAGTGCATTTAAAATGGAAGAATTTTAGCCACTCGCCCTCACTGAGCTGATTTGCCCAATTACAGTAAATCGTCTTGTTTCGCTTACGGCAGCCCTTAAAAAATTGACTAAGCTCTCGAATAAATGAAACGACTATAGTTAATGAAAACGGCACTGTCTGATTTCGTTAGAGACCTCTATTTCGACAATGGTGAGCTATTCGTTAAATGGGAACCTCCGATAATACGCAGTAGTGAAAATTAAATTTCGTTGCAGGTACGGGGTTGCAATTTGGATTTCTCATGGAACGTACAGATATTTTCACATGTATGCAAATGCAAATGTGTACGTACGTACATATGTATGACTCATACTCGTAGTAGGTACTTCTCTAGTAATCGATACCAGAAATTAATGCTAAACATCGTAATGGAGCGCTGAACAGAAATTATTAGTTTTTCAATGCTTGCCTTAACTCTACAATTTCAATAGAGTCGAGCGTCCAAATTTTTTGATCTTTTAATCGAGGAGTCATTATACATAGCACGTGATCGTCCTATTCCCAACAATAATGTTTCATCATATCCTTTGAGTTTGTTTCAATTTACCAACATCCCACCTTTTCGTTTTCTTTAAGTTTTAAATCTTTTATAATTCTCTTCATAATGTAATGGTAGGTTTAAACTTTAAATTTCTCCCGGTTTACAACTCGCTTAGCAAGCTCATTTTTCAAAACGATTGATAGCCTTAGACTATTATTTATTTCCCCAGTATGCCAGTCCTTATATGACCTTAGATATTATACTAATTATTTTAACAATATTATAATTTATCTCAGAGCATTGTTTATTTTACCAGGTAAGCTGGTCCTTATATAACCTTAGAATTATATGAATTATAATGGATAGTTTCAAAACATTTACAATTGAGTGGGTGTACAGGTCCTTATACAACCTTTGTATATCACAGCTTACTTGGAACAAAAAATGATTGCTGAATATTATCCGTTAATACTGGTTTAAACCGGTCTTTGATAACTTCACAATTTAAGTACAGCAATTTAAATACGCTTTCTTTTGCAATTTCAGCTCAACAACTGAAACAAATTATTTATTTTGCTCCAGTTTACTAAAGTTTTTTGCTTCATTTCGCCGCTCGAGTGACAGTTAGAGGGCATCGTAAACGACAGAAAATAAAGCTTATCCGTATTGTAAACAAACGCAAAAAGTTCCACGTAAAATCAACCGCTAAAGTAGAAATATCTGAAATCGTGTCAGACTTTTCAAAAGCCACGCGTTTGCTGCTTTAATTTGATTTACATTGTGTCGCACGCACGTTTGTTTACACCATGAGCATTCTAAAGTTGGGCTAAAGTTAAGAATATGGTACTTTTAGAAAAGGGGCAAACGAATATGGAATGCCAAAATTTTTGAGCCAAACTGGTAGAACACGATAAATTGAAGCGCGGGAAAAATTTGGTGAAAATCTGGGCCATACTTGCAAAGTTGCAGGCAAATGTCGATTTGAGTGTTGGGTGGGACGATTAAACGGCTCGATCCAAGGACTAACACATTTGTCAGAAATAAATAATATGGGCTGAAATTATGGAAGGAAGCATAGCAATGAAGGAGAAAAAAGAAAAAGGCGCGTAAAGCTGTTTGAAATTTTGAAAAAACTTCTAAAAAATTCTCATTTTTTTGTATGTTTTTTCGGTTATACTTGATAAGATATAGGAAAATCTTAGTTTTTGCTTCTAATATAGGTACTTAGGCTTAGGCTTAGTATATCTGAAAAGGTGTTTTAAGCTGCTTAGGTCGAGGTCGCTCCCGCTCAGGTCAATGTATAGATGCTTAAGTCGATGTATAGATGCTTACATCGATGTATAGATGCTTAGGTAGATGTACATATAGATGCTTAGGTCGATGTATGGATGCTTATATCGACATAAATTGGGTATCTACATGTGATTCTGCATTCAGCTGTTTGAATCTTCAAATACTTAGGTCGAGTAGATGCTTGCGTAGGCTAATTAACGGAACCCATAGCTTTTGTAATATTGATCATAGACGGATGAATATTTTTACCGCGCTTTCTTTCAACATGTTCTAAGTACTGAGCGAAAAATCCGCTCTTCTGAAGTTTATTTTATAGTATCCTGAAAGTACTATATTCTTAACTTACTCCCTTAAGTTGATATTTTGGCTGCGCAGTGTTTTTTGTATTCGGCAAAGATTTTCCCCGATGCACAAAGACAGTGGTGGATCTAGGATTTTCCTAAGGGGGCGGTACCCCTAAGGGGCGGAACTCTGACTTAAGCGGAAAAATTAGCCGTTTTAACCCGAAAATCGCTAAAAATCGCTCAAAAATGCTTAATTTTGCGCATTATTTTGGGCCAATGGGGGGGCGGCCGCCCCTCCCACGCCCCCTAAATCCGCCCCTGCACAAAGACTTTTGGGGGCCGTCTTTGTATGTACATATGTATGTATCTGCACATCCACAGAATTATGTTCCTGCATATCTACATACTTTTCAATTACTGAACTTCTCATGTGCACGTCTCCTCCAGACTTGCCAAAGTTTAAAGTCCAATGTACCTTTATTTAAAAAATAGCCTCTGACATATCAGTTTCTTTGTACTTTTTGAAAATTGCTTTAGATTAGTCTCTGGGTAAGGCAACTTTTGAGCTACGCTTATACTATCTCATCGTCCCAATTTTAATTACCTGTAGTCAGTATCGATCAGAATTCATTGATCAGGAATCAAATAAATTAAAACTTGTTTCGTCGATGACTAAAACTTGTGCAAGAAAATCGATTTTCAACGCTCAATCCGGTAGCTACACAAGGGGATTCTTGAAAATCTGCCGTAATACTATATTTCAGTGCAATGCTTCATATGCTTATTCGGATACCTACTTTGCGCAGTATCCAAATTATTGCTTCACTTAAACTCTTTTGTAATCGATTTGCATTGAATAAAAAATTGTAAACAGTGCACGTGTGTGTGTGTGTTTTATACGTCCGGGAAAAAAGTTTTTACTGTAAAATCGATTTATCCTCATATTTTGACTCAATGTACTCCGGGCCCCTGAATTCGAATTTTATTGGTCAAAATGGCTCGACTAGGCTCCTGAAACCCGAAAACGATGGATTTTTATAAAATCTTCTGGTGGCTCCAACGGCTGATGTAATTGGCGCGGGGAACATCTTCTATGTAGCCGTCAGACGTGACTTATCTGAAGACTCTACGATTTTTCTACTAGATTTTGTCGCAATTCTGACCTACAATATAATTGTCCAAAATATTCACTGAGATCTTAACCTCCCGTCCGATTATCAGATAACAAGCAAGGCAGGTTGAGCCTTAATTCCCCCAGTCGGAGTAGAGCACATTTAAGTCGCAATGCTATCTATCGAAATAATTATTCGAAAATAATGATAATTGAACGTCCCACCACCTCTTCGAATGAGAATGACACAAATCAAAGAAACTAAGCTAAAAGCTTCGTTTCAGTTGAAGCAATCAAAAAGTCAGTAATGAGAAATGTTTAATCAGAAATCAACGTATTTCTCGGACTAAATATATACACCAACCTAATAATAGCTGAATTACCAATTGCGCGACGGAGAAAAAGAGACGCGACCTACTCCTTTATCGAAAAAGACGCCGAACTAAGTAGACGCGCACATTTTACATTCTTAACCTGCGCGTTTTGTCAATGGGTTGGGAAAATATTTGAATAGGAAATTAATAATAGAAAAAGGAAGAAGACCAATATTAACGAGCTGTAATATTGTTTACTGTGTTGCTCACTAAAATCGGAAGGCATATGACGCAACCAGCATATGATCTAAACTCGATGCTGGTTACATTTATGCCACCCTAGACCAACTTTAATGCGCTATTGCCTGGTGTAAACCACTTTACATTGTAGTGTAAACTGACGAAAAGCCGTACCAAAAACGCTTTTTGACGTTGCGTTTTTCTGAATATCTCAAATCGCAGCGGATAAATTTCATTTAAATTTCAAACATTTCCAACTAATGTCTCGGTGGACCTTCTTACTGTAGAATTTTTTGGAATACAGGCGCTCAAACATACCCTATCCATAACGTAAATTTTTGTCTTTGGTCGCCGGAGCACAGCTTGGGTGTTAATCATATGTGGGCAGCAAGAAAATTCTGAGGGTCAGGATGGGTAAAATTGCAAAAATGTTACTAAAAATGGAATTCTGGGGTCTACAACAGTAATCTGCGAAGGTTTCAACTTCTGGGGGTACTAACCAAACGTGAGCGTGGGGAGGGTTTGGGGTATGCACCCCCTACAAGGCCGAATACCCCCTAGAAATCGAAACCCTCCAGAATACATTTTTTGAATTGTCTTTTTTTCGCTATTTTTTGATACTAATGGATAGTGCTTGATGAGAAACGTTGAAAAATGGTGTTTTTTCGCCATACCACCATTTTAAGACCATTTTTTGACCTTTCTTGCACCCCTCCAGAATTTTGGTGCTGCCCGCCTATGGACTAACCCCCCAAATCCCATTCCCACGCTCATGTGTAGTGTTATTCCTCGAATTCGGCCCATTCCGAACTGACTAATCAAAATTACTCGACTGGTAAATAAAACGGCTAAAAAACAAGTTAATACAAAATTAAGGAAGGTTCTAAAAAATATAAACAATCAATGAGGACGACTTGCAGTAAGCCAAAATATCAACATATGAATGCTCTTGAAGTAAACCAACGTGCGTGCAACACAATGTAAATCTAATGAAAGCAGCAACCGCACGGCTTTCGAGAAGAGTGACACGATTTCAGATATTTCTACTTCTACCGATTCGCCTTTTGTCACACGAACAGGAAAATGAAGCTGAAAAGTCTAATAAAGTGAACTAAATGGAATGATTTATTGTAAAGTTATTGAATGACATTAGAAATTTTTGTAAGCGTGATTAAGTACAATTCATTTAAATCGTAGAGTGGAGGCTAGCTTAGAAAAATTAATAATTTCTGATTAGCGCTCCTTTACGATATTTTGATATTAATCATAAGACTTATACTTTATGTTGTCGAAAATCTGTAGCACGTCGGTCATCAGTTTTATCTAGATTTTTTGCAAAAGGGGCAGCGAAGCGCCTTTTTTGCAAGTTAACAAAATTAGACAATTTTTAATAAATAAGAATTATAGTAAATGTGAAATAAAAATGAATAATGAATTTTCTGAATGTGCACGTATTTGTATTCTTTGTCTACGTTTGATGCATATAGGTATTTTTGCAAAATGTATAAAGTTTTAATTGAATTCTGAATCGTCTTACGCAAATAGATAAACCCTGAATCATGCCTAATTGTCATGTTGCGTTTGTATTGTCGGCCATTATTTAGATTTGAAAAATTCTGTTGTTAAACTTGCCACTAAGGCGACTTTCATTCTCAGCTGAATCATCCTGTCTAGAATACCTACTTTAATGTGTTAATATGATAAATTTTGACGGATAAGACGAAAAAGTTCAGGTACTCAAAATGTCGATCAGGATACCCGGAGATTGCGTTGCAAAATCGAAGCTTTTTCTTAGCCGACGAAATAGCGCTAGAGGCGATTGTTAACTGCTAAGAATAAAGATCAATTTTGTCAATTTAAAAGTTTGTTTTAAAAAATGCGTTTTTCCATGTTAGATTAAGATACACTACTTTCTTATACACAGCGGAAAAAAATTTTGATGTAAATTATTATAAGTAGCGCAAAAATAAAAGATTGGAGATCGCATGCTTCTTGAATCATAGGCCCACTTGTATAGAAAGAAAAGATTTTATGCTGTACATATTGCTCTACTAAATGTTTGCTTTTCAATTGCCGCAGGTCACCTAACGAATTCCTATTCTATATTCAGTAAAGCTAGTCGTGCTACTGGAAACTTGACGTCAGACCAGACGACACCCTCGAGTTCGTTAGGAATGTTCAATAATTGTTTGGGGCAAACTCCGTGGGCGTCGGTGATTTCGTTTTTCATAACTTTCGTTGGCGCTTGCATGCTTTATGGCTTTGGTGTAGGAGCTACAAACAAGTCGATACGTCTGATTCAGAGCTTTGGATACGTGGATGAAGTAAAAACTTGCTGGCCATTATTCAAGATTTAAATAAGCGATTCGAATGCTTTCGCTAAATTCTTTTTCCACCTTCATTGGTAATTAGCTGAGCTACCCGGCGTTGCCCGGGCTGAACTTAGGCCTGATAGCTATATGGATTTGAGATGCCTAATGTATTTTTTATTTTTTGGGACTTTTGATATTTTTGGCATATTTCTGAAAAAAATTGTTGGTAAAAACCATATTTTACTTTTTGGATTTTTTAAAAATGTTTTTGTCAACCATTTTTTATCAAATCCATATATTTGACGTTTCGGGATGTTTTGAAAAATTTTTTGGTCGAACCATATTTTTGATGTTTTAAAAATTTTTTGTTTGTTGTAGCAAAGGGTGTCATATATCACGTGATATCTTATATCGCTCATATATTATAGCAGAGGGTATCTCCTATCTTATATCACTGCATGTTTCGGCACATGTTATCGGCTATGTCCCGGAATCGGCCATGCTAAAGCATAGGGACGCCCAGGCCAAATGTCAGTCCACCAAGTGTTATGGGGCCGGAGCCAACCCCGAATACAAAAACACTCTTTCACAAATATATAGTAGATTAAAACACGATGAAGTTTTGGGAGTCATTGCACGAATAAGGATGTACGAGTACCTGCTTTCATAAAATCGTTGAAAGGGCATCACACGCTCTGGGTTCTTGTCCGATGCATAGAAAATGATATATTTAAAAAATGCGCAAAATGTAAATTCCGTTCAAAACCGTTCGAAATTTTTCAAAATATCCCAATTTTTTATTGATGAATTGGTATTTTTGGTATTTTGTAGGGTAAACGAAATGTAGGTTTCTGAATTCTTCGGTGAGAACTAATGTTGCCCCTTATGCTTACGACGAAAATCTACTTGCTAGCCATTTTGCTTAAAACCTTGTTTTCAAAGTAAATATGCAAATTGTGCAAATTGTTTGTGCAGACGCCTCTAGCTGACCTATAGTCTGTTTCGAAATTCTTTACTTTTTGTACAGTATGGTGATCCGAAAGTATTAATAATTCAGCCAATCGGCAAAGAGCAGTTTCTCAGTACCCGCCTATCAACTGATTCGCTATTTGTACAAGAGCTTTTTGGGCTAAAATGACATCAAAAACTGGTATAAGCGCTGAAATAGCATTAAAACTATGTTATTACACAGTTTCAGGTAATTTGATGCATTACTATTAAAAATTTTCAATTTTCATCCGTTTTTGGCCATTATTTTGCCTCACTTTCCTGTCAACATTTTCCATGTTTTTATTCATGTGGTCTAGAGTCTAGATCTTATGAAACCCCTACTTGCATATCTGGTCAGGGCCATATCAATACATAAAGTATACATACATCTACCAATGTACACCTACCTATATCATGCATCTGTATAGGCTTAGCATCTCAAATGTACGAAATTAAAAAATTTTTCAATGAATCAAGGACAGGAAAATAAATAGGGTTAAAAGACGAAGAAGCAGAAGAATAGAATAAATAATGAATGAGTACTAGCCATGCATAAAGCAATAAAATATTACGGGCGGCGCCGCATACCTTCCGTTACGTGAACAAAATTTTACCCGCAACGGTTTCCCGGATCTTCCGCTCTGTATCGCGTTTGTAGTACTAACCGACTACTCGGGCCCTTGCTCACTTTCTGCGCTAATTATCAATTTAATTGAGAAACAATATAACATTATTCTCACGGATTTAACTTCAAAGTATCCATTTCGAATTGCGTAGTAGCACCTCAGCTACACTCCTCCCCCTCCAGGAGAAGCGTGAGCGCAGGCAACTCCAGAGTTCGAACTCGGAGACCTCCAACTGTAACGGTCGGCGCCGCATACCTTCCGTTACGTGAGCAAAATTTTACCCGCACCGGTTTCCCAGATCTTCCGCTCTGTATCGCGTATGTAGTACTAACCGACTAGTTGGGCTCTTGCTCACTTTCTGCGCTAATATTCAATATAATTGAGAAACAATATAACATTAACCTCACGGATTTAACTTCAAAGTATCCATTTTGAATTGTGTAGTAGCACCTCAACTACAGTATTGTATGAAAAAATACGATTTTTAAATTCTTATAAATGCATTGTATGGAAAATAAGTGGCCTAGGGCTTTTCCGACAATGAAAGTTTTGAAGACACTCTGATGTGCAAAAAACAGTATTAAATACCTCTTTTCACAATATAAACGGAATATAATAGAGGCGAAAACTGACGTTATTAAAAATAATTAAATATTATGATACAAAAAATTCTAGAAAAGCGAGCTAAAAAACATCTGCTTAGAGCAGGCAACGCGCAGTGTCAAGATTTAAATACACTAAATTGAGCCATTCATTAGCATATCGAACCATTCTTGAAAATGAGGATAGTGGTTGTGCGATTGGACGCCTAAAGTTGATAAAAGATAACTTAGAAAATACTTTCATATATTGAAAATGCGTCATATCCTACCATTTATTAACATGGGTCAATGGATAAAATAATTTTTTTATAGATACTGATAGGAATCCTCAGCATTTTATATGTTTTCTAGAAATAATCGATCAAACGCGCTTATTATCATGATAAATTGGGTTGATCATGCTAAGATTATCAAAAAAAATTTTCACTCAAATATTAGTCATTTTGGATTACCTGAAGCGAATCACAGTTATAGTTGCACAGCATGGCCGATCTAGGGTGGTCAGCAAGTCTGGGGAGGTCAAACATTTAGTTTTTGGCCCAAAATGACCTTAAAACTAAAAGAAGTGCTAAAATAGCCTTGAAACTAAGTTATTACTCAGTTTCTGGTCAATTCAAAGCTCCTTTAGAAAAATTTTCAATTTTCATTCATTTTCGGCCCTAATTTCGCCTCATTTTTTGAGAAAATTTCAATTTTTCTACTTAGGGAGGTCTACACTACACCCCAACCACCACGTGCATGTCTGATCACAATTGTAGTCATAAGCTTAATTTCAACGTAATTAATCTCAATTTTATTAAATTAATAAATATCACTTTATAGATAAAAAATGAATTTATCTCATTTTCAATAATGTTTTCTTTTTCACATGGCCCCTTACCCGGCGCCTGGCCTTTTTTCGCGAACTTGCTTTATATATATTTTTTAATTTAGCCAGTATTATCAAGTTTTCACTTTTTAATCATTTTTTATTCAGCAAAGCAAATCGAGTATCGAATTTCTACAAAGGATATTCATAGCTCTGTCGATCGTCTTCGTCATCTTGGCTCTTGTGCTTTTAATCATCAACTGGTTTTCGACCATTTCAACTCGTCAGCGTTTCGATGGCTGGCGGCTTTGCTTGGGCGGTCGTAGGTGTTGCACTTGTCTGCTTTTGCTCACCTATATCGTCTTCTTCATCAATTTGGTGGTATATTTCAGAATTGTCTTGCGTGATTTTAAAGTGCCAATTCGGTTCTTTACCATATACGTGCGGTGACCAAATTTTGGATCTTATAACGAATTTTAAATGTTGTAAAACGTGCGAAAAAATTACGGTAGAGGCAGAAAAACACCATTTTTGACATATTTCATCGAAGTCTGTTTATTGGCACAAAAACTTCCGGTAAAACCTAAGGAAAATTTTGAAAATTTATTCTAAGAATCTGTCGCATTTTAGGGGAGCTTTCGGATTCTCAGGAGTCCAGAACCCCTCCCCAGATTACCCTTCATCTTTGTTTTGTGTGTATTTCTCTGTGTGTGTGTGTGTGTGTGTGTGTGTGTGTGTGTGTATGTGTGTGTATGTGTGTGTATGTGTGTGTGTTGTGTGTGTATGTGTGTGTGTATGTGTGTGTATGTGTGTGTGTATGTGTGTGTATGTGTGTGTGTGTTGTGTGTATGTGTGTGTGTATGTGTGTGTATGTATGTATGTATGTGTGTGTGTGTGTGTGTGTGTGTGTGTGTGTGTGTGTGTGTGTGTGTGTGTGTATATATGTATGTGTGTGTGTGTGTGTGTATAGTGTGTGTGTGTGTGTGTGTGTGTGTGTGTGTGTGTGTGTGTGTGTGTGTGTGTGTGTGTGTGTGTGTGTGTGTGTGTGTGTGTGTGTGTGTGTAGGTGTGTGTATATATGTGTGTGTGTGTGTTTTGTGTGTGTGTGTGTGTGTGTGTGTGTGTGTGTGTGTGTGTGGTGTGTTGATATCTTTCTGTCGTTTATTCAATGTGCAAAACAGATAAGTAAAAATATGATTCTTGTTATCGCTGTTTCTACTATAATTCATTATTACTATCTATCATTTCTTTCCATGATTCGATCTATTTTGCAATCCTTAATTCTATTTCTATAATTTCTATCTAAAAAACTTCATCCGTTTGCTCCCCGTTTCTTGTTTTTATATCAATTTTTTACTCGCACAATTCGTGTTACAGCTATTTTTTTTGACAGAGTCTAAAACCTTTACATTTACGTCAGAAAGATTTTGTGGTCCGTGCATAGATTTTTCTGAGTAAATTACAAATTGTAACTGTTATCTCCAAGTAAAAAATTCCCTGAAAAAGTTATGCGCTCGCACTGTTTCGTTAAATGGGGTTTATTTCACCTCCAAGGGTGGAAGCATAAAAAAGGAGATACTCAAAATGTTTTCTTTAGCTTGAGTTTTCGAAGCTTTTAGGAGCTATGCGTCGCATGTGTGCATTAACAGAAATTTTTTCTATAAATTCGAAATCAGTAAAAAAACTTTTTGCATTGTGAGAAATTATTCTATCTAGTGGAAGACTGCGAAGCATTTGCATTTAAACATAATTTCCCATTGTTCCATTCCACCTTCCCCCCTCAAGTCCTCGGGGCGCCCCATTAAATTTAAATTCGCTATTGGACTGGGTCTTTTCCATCCAATCTCATCATGGTCATGCGATCGATTTGATTTGCGCTCAAGTTTAGTCTAACAATAGGTTTGTCTCGCAGATTCTTTTCAACATGTTTCTGGTATTCCTTATGAATTTGGCGATGAGAAGTACTTGCGCTCAAACAAAGAAATGGCTATCGCATGGACGGCATTGCGTGGACTTCGTTGGCAGTTTTTCGATGCTCAAATGGTCGAACACCAATGTGGTTACTATTTAAAAAATTAGTTTTCTCTTCTCAAATAAAAATTTTCAGACATTTTTACTATAAAATGATATGGGATTTTTGGAAAAACAAGCTCAAGCATTGACGAAAAATGCGCCTACATTCGCATTTGCTTTATATTGTTTCCAGGGCCCCTTGCGAAAAATGCTTACGAAGTTTGCGACCAAGTAGCCGAACACATATGCGGCATGGTCGACGAAAATTTTTATTCGTATTTGGGGGCGTTTGCGGGTGTTTTGCTAACCGTCGTTGGATTAGTCCATTTTCTGCTCTGCCTGTCGGCCAACTTCGCTCACATCACCGACTGCCAAAAGTATCGAAAATTGGAGGATTCGTTTCTTAAACAAACGAAGCCGAATTTGAGCGGCGACAACGTCTGAATTGCCGAAAAATGGCCTTTTCTAGTTATATTAGATAACAAATTGATCGGATAATTTTATTAATTGTGTGAAATCGGAATACTGCTCGGATCGTCTCGTCACCATTATTCGCTTTCTAGAATGCAGTGACGTTAGATTCATATATGGGCAACAGCCAAATTCTGGGGGTCTGAGTGGAATAAATCTGGCTAAAATCCCATTGAAACATGCCAAAAATTTACTTATGGAGCTCTCTCGATTTTCGGGGTCTACCTCATTTTCGGGGTGGGACCTAGTAGCCCCATCTCCCCTTGCACTCCCACCCACATGTGCTTCGAATGCGCTTCTATTGGAGGCTACCAATCGGAAAATTTCGGGAATCAAGCTTCAGTTTTTCCGCAGGCATATTTATGGAGCTAAAAATATAAACTCCAGGAAACCAAAAAACGACAAAATTCAAAGGAAAAACATTAAAAACGGACGTCGTCAAACGCGTTCTATCGCGGCTATTATTTCTTCACTCCCTATTTTTTAGTTCCGCTGCAATACGAGCGCTCCGAAGTATTTATAATGCGCCACTCAGCTTGCTGACCTTTGACCTCGATATCGAAATGGTGAAGTTTCGTTGAACGAGTGTTTTCGTTACACTGTTTCATGATTCTTTTCTTGTTACCGCGCGCTGTTGTTTACACGGTATTCTTGTTATACTAACATTGAGATATTTATTCTTTTTGGTCTGGTCCTCTCATCCTTTTTGATCATTCTACAATGTATTTGGATAGCAGAAAATCGATTAGATACATATACGGTCTTCTCAGCTGTGTATACATAGTCAGGCAGAAATTTTGGGTTCTGGTCCGATCCAAAAACTGATAAAGTCAGTTAGAAAGTTATCATAAGGATAAGAAATATTATTTTTGACGTTATTCATCGAAAAAATCCATTTAAGAAAAAAATTGTGAAAAACGAAAGCATTTCAGAAATTAAGTTATTCCGGGCATAATGCTGAGTTTTTTAATTCCTGCGGCTTAGTCCTAAGGTGGGCAGCACCAAAATTTGGGAAAGGTGGGTGCTAGGTTTTTCAAAGGTCGAAAAACGGGTTTGAAAAAAATTTCGAAAATTGAATTCGGGGAGGGGGGGTTATTTTGGTTTCTGGGAGGGGGTATTTGGCCTTGTGAGGAGGATACATACCCCCAACTCCCCTCCCCCACGCCCACATGTGGTTGAGTCCAAACTTTTCCACATTCATATACGTAATCCAATTTATCGTATTAACTTAATAGAGTCAAAGTATATGGAAGCATTGCAGGACCTAGGGCGTCCCAGCTATATGACGATGTTGTTTATTCTCGAATAACTTTTTCAATTTTAATCAGACGTCATAATGTGTGTATAAAAGAAGAAAAAATTAGAATATGTCTAAAAAAGCTAAATAACAAGTAGGTACAATAAAAAGTCTTATCTATTGTGCGCTAAAAGGTTCGCCTTTGGTAATTTAAGAGGCAGTACCTACTATTAGGACAATGCAGTCTGTTTTTATATACATACATATGCAAGTTCCATTAGTCAGTGTGTCTGGACGACGAACACATACAGGACCATAGATGCACAGTATTGCCGATCGGGCGAGGGCAGTCGATCTAGGGGAGTAGCAAAAATTGATCCCTTTTGGGTCAAAATGACCTCAAAAACTTGTATGAATGCAAAAAACATCAAAACTATGTTATTCTACAGTTTCTGGTAAGATGTTTAAGATTCTCATCAATTTTCTGGCCTTTTGCCTTATTTAAAGATTTAGTATTTTTCTATTTCTGCGGGTCTAGACTCTAGACCCCAAACCCACCTACGTGCATGTCTGTCAAAACCAGTGCTCAAAAAAGCTGAAAAAACCAGCTCGAAGTCAGGGCTAACGCTGAAAAATTTCGCCGACAGTATATGGTAATTTTCGCAATCAGCCAACTTATTGTCGATGAAAAATTACGATTTGTTAAAATTAATGTGAAAAAGACTGAGTAAATACCCTTTTGTTCTAAATTATAACAAGAGCGTGGGAGTTGCATCCATAGGTGGGCGACACCAAAATTCTGAGGGTGTGCAAGATTTTTCAAAGGTCAAAAAATCGCCTCAAAAATTGTTTTTGCGAAAAAACACCATTTTTCAACGTTTCTCATCGAGCACTATCCATTGGCATCAAAAACTTGCGGAAAAAACAAAAAAATTTGAATTGGGGGTATTTGATTTCTGGGGGTAGCTTGGTTTCTCGGTGATGCATACCCCCCAAATCCCCCACGCCGGTTGCATCTATTTCCTTGTAGGTTATATTGTCCGTTTTTTGAATTTTTTTACAGTCATTATAAAGCCAGTGATGAACGTGTAAACTTAACACCAAAATATAAAACTTCTTGCGGACGGCCTCATATTTTTCCATTTTTTACTTTATACCCGAGATTTCAAATCTGACTATCTAACTCATACCAGTCAGCATACGTGGGCAGCAAGAAAATTCTGGGGGGGTGCAAGATTTTTTTGAAGGTCAAAAAATGGCCTTAAAAATGGTGGTATGGCGATAAAAGCACCATTTTTCGACGTTTCTCATCAAGCACTATCCATTGGCATCAAAAAATTGCGAAAAAAACGAAAAAATTTTCAAAAATTGAATTCTGGGGGGGTATTTTGATTTCTGGGGGGGGTATTTTGGTTTCTGGGGGTGCATACCCCTAAACCCCCCACGCCCAGGTGTGCCAGTCAGCCATTGTTGAGTTATATTTGCTGGTATGCGCTTTTTGCACTTTTAATTTGTTACCGCGATATTGAACTCGATTCAATATGTTTAATATTTTAAATTGCATGGAGAGTTTGCATTTTTTCGAAAAGATCAAAAGTGCTGAAATGAAATTATTCATAGTGTAAAGATTATTCTCAGTGACCGGTACCATATTTTATTAAGCAAGTCTGGTTATGCACTCTATGTGATATAAATATTATGAGTCGCACGTCGCACTCTATCGTAATTCTTCACATCTTAATATTGAGTTATGGTCTGCCATATAAGCTTGCGGTTTTCCTTCAAATTCGTCGATAACGAGAGATATGTATAATAATAAATAAAAAGTCATAATAAAACGTAATGTGATAATGATTCTTCTTTTTTTTCAGTTTTTCGATTTGCCTTTATCGAAAAATCGAAAAAATTTAGAAATTAAAACATCATCGCCTCATGCTAATTCAGCACAATTTCATCGCGCGAAGCTGCTCGATTTAATAATTTTCCATACTACAAAGTGTATAAATGCACGTAGTATTCTAATTTGGTGTCTATCTATGGGTGGAGGTGTGGACCTTCAAAATCTGGCACACCTCTGATTAGAATTTTTTTAACCTTTTTCGCGATGTTTGCCTCATCTAGCCCCAGAACTTGTTTGCTGCCCAAGGTCATAAGGTAGCACATATCTGGAACACAAGGTTTATTCTTTATTTTACCATGCCGCGCATGGCGGATGTACATAAGTTAAGCAAATACTGATTCGGTTAAAAAGACTGAGTTATAAATGAAGCTCGAAAGATTTTCATAAGAACGTGAAAACTGGCTGCATGATGCTTAATTCTTTTTACCGCAAAAGCATTAGATAAATAGTCAAAATATGGCTGAACTGAAGGGTCAGCCAGACTTTTAAGCCAAGATGACCTGGAAGATGAATACTCTTGAGGAAAGTTTTTGATTTTATTCATTTTTGGTTTTTATTATGCATTTTTCTAAGAAAAATCTCATTATGGATTCCGTGGGGCCTAGACGCTGCCTAAACCCCCTCATTCGACGTATATACCTCTTGACGGCAATAAAGAAATCATATGACTATTTTTTCCTTAAGTCGAAAAATGTCATAAATTCCCTACTCCTTACGATGTTTGCTTTTCATATAATGTTTGTTGTTTTAGACCGGACGCTTTGATAATCTAAAAAAGTTTAATGAGCGTATTTTCTTATCCCTTGCTATTGCGCGACTTTCTTATTTAAATTTTCTTCACGGATTTTTTATTAGCTTACGTGTCCAAATGTTTCAGCCAGCAGGAAAGATAATTTATTCTCGCCAGTCATTCTGTTTATAGAAGCCGTTATTTCGCACCGGATGTTAAATGGATTGATTACTCGACGTCACTCGATTTTTCGGATGTGCGTGTAATAAAGGAAATACGTTTTCTTAATACCTACTCGCTTAAATGCAAAAAGCGCCCAAGTATAAATAACTTTTTTTGTAATCCGATGCTTCAAAGAAGCTTATTCTTTAGCCAAAAGCTATACGTTTGCGCATTTAGCTTATTAACTTATCTTTATGATTTAAACGCTTTGCGCTCAAGCTGGCTGGCTCCGTTGTTCGTACAAAAATCAGTCCAAAATTTGCTATGTTTTTCGAAGGCGTAAAAATTCTAGCCAAATGACACGTTCATTCCGTCGACACATGTCCACGTGTTTCGCACTCAACACGTAAATTCTATCGAAATTTGACGAATGTGAGACAAGGCGAGATATGTAACGTCGTCTTCAGCACCTAGCGCCCTATTGAAAGCATTATTTTTAAAAGCGACGGCTTGTTTCCTGCTAATTACGTTTGTGCCTGGCTAGGAAGATCGTAAATTTCGACAATGTAGCTTAAGTCATCGATTTTAGCATATATATTTATTAGCGTAAGCTTCGATCGCGAAATACGATGGCTAATAATAATCAATGGAACGCCCAAAATGGCCGGCGACGTAGCTCCGTGTCGGAATTGTTGTCTAGACAATGCTGTCCTTATTTGGACGTTTGCCAGATTTGCGTCGAAGTGCTCGGGCGACTCGACGGCGACGCTGCCGCCGACGACGCTAAGCAAATTATGCGGCATTTGAACGAGGCTATCGATTTGGAAAATCAATCGATAAAATCGCAATATTGCCAGCTGAGCCATTTAGTGTTATCTCGCTGCGAATCTTCGGACGATATCGCGACCGAGTATCGATTGAACGCGATTAGAGATTGGGCCGATAATTCGATCGATAATCGATCGGAATTCACCGTTTTGGAACGTTTCGAAATTTTAAGGATTCGAATAGCGTGCGACTTGGTGGAGAATCTGCCGAATCGACCAGAAGTCCTGATCGATAATTTGGCCCGGTTTATTGCCAAAATTAAAGTTCTGAGGAAACAAGCCGACGACTGTTTAATCGGCGTTCAAAATCAAGTCGTCAATAATAGTTCGAATTGGACGAAACGGCAAGTGTGCAAAGCGGCTAAACGATTCGCCCCAATTTTCGTCGGACAAATGTGGGCCACCTTGTTGCGTTTGCAAAAAGTTTTGGTCAAAATTGATCACGTGGCCGAAAATTTGGACATTAATCAAATATTGGAGGAAAAGTGCGGCGCTCTTTTGAATTCTTTGATGATCGAATCAGCCGCGGGCATCACGAGCAAAGCAACGTCGCCATGTTTTAACATAGCGGATGTATGGCTAAACAGAAACGTGTTCATCGTCTTTGCGACGGCCTTGAGGATTTTGGAGAAATCAGGGAAAATGGTCGTGTTGCAATGCAGTTCAGGATCGATATCAGTTTTTGATACGCAAAAGTGCGTGCCAGACAAATTTTTGATATTGTTACTTTGAATATTCCATCCACAATTTTGTTTGCAAAAGCAGGACTCATAGAATCCAAAAAAGCCCCAAATTAAAATTTGAAAAGCATCGAAACAAAATTTTTGAAGTTTTTCATTGCGATTTTTCAATGAATTTGGAGATTCATTACAAACGTCAAAAAATTGTGTTTTTTTCGCCCTGCCACCACACGTGGCCGTGGGGAGTTTGGGGGGGTATGCACCCCCCAGGAGTTGAACTACTCTCCCCAGAAATCAAAATACCCCCAGAATTCCATTTTTGAAAATTTATTTAGCTTTTTTAGCGATTTTTTGATGCCATTGGATAGTGCTCTATGAGAAATATCGAAAAATCTTGTTTTTTCACCATACGACCACTTTTAATACCATTTTTTGACCTTTGGAAACTTTTTCACCCCCCCTCAGAACTTCGGTGCTGCCCACCTATGCCTGCAACCGAGTTTTCGCCCGTTTTTTGACCTTTAAAAATTTTCGGACTCAATCCAGATCCCCAGAGTTGGGTTTCTACCCATATACTGAGCGTCCGGAATTATGTTAGTAATAAACTAAATTAAATTATGTAGTGAAAGCAATGTTACTTGTACATACATTAGTATCAGAAAATCGTGAGAATTTTCCAAGAGGTTTGCAAAGGTAGAAAAGGAAAACTTGGCTGAAAACGGCGCTAAAGCGTCTTCAGAAATATATATACTTTTTTAATTACTCTTATTGATCCAAATAGCAAAAAAAATTGGCGAAACTATTTCACATACTATCTTTTCGACGAGCTGCGTAAAAAGGTACACAAGCGTATTTTTGGGTAAATACAAAATGTTTATGTATATCTTATGTCGTACATTGGTAAAATGTTAACTTAGGCGAAAGTTATCTTGAACTCAAATTATACCGACAGTTGTGAACCTAAACTTTAAATTAGTGAAATAATCAATGTAATAATCAATGTCGGTTAAATATATAAATAAATAATTAATGTGTAAACAAATAAATAAATTATAAGAATTGTTGTTTAGGTGAGAAGAGTTAATATCGATCATATCGTAGTAATCAAGAAAATTAATAAATAAAATTTATAAATTCTTTACTGGTTGCGGTTACCTGTTTTGAAGGCTTAAATTAATGTTCCTTAGAATAAATGCTTAGCTCTCCAAAGAACTTGTCGAATTTTTTGTCTGCCTTTTTTTAAATTAAAGCAATAGATTGGCAGCAGCCAAATTTTGGGGGTCCGATGAAGCAAAATCGCCAAAAACAGGGCCGAGAATTTGTTTTTGGGATCTATCGATTTTTTTGAAGGGGGACTGCAGACCCTTGGTTGGGGTGGGGGCTCCAGAAGCCCACGTTCATGTGTAGTTACAGCATTTTGTCCAAGGTGGTATGGTTTTACGGTGTAAGCTTGGCATTTCCGAACTGTAACGAAATTAATATTGTTCTTAGCCTCGGCATAAAATGTGGTAAATTCGTTATTTTTTGTGGCACAAGGTCAAGCATTTTTTTAAATGTTGAAATATTAGCTCTGTTTTCGACATTGTATGTGAGCTTGGGTTTGAGGTAATTAGATTTTATGTTTTTTTAATTTTTGATTATAAATTTTAATTTTATTTATTTGCTTTTCCTCAGATAGAGTCATTAATTTTTGGGATCACGCACGTATGATTTCCAGGAGTAAGAATGATTTATTGAGTATAATGCAAAGTAGAATTATGAACAGGCATCTAATTTTCAAATGATCCTAATCTATTTTAAGTATAGCTGTGTTTTAGTTTTTATGCTACTTGATGAATCTGAAAGTTGGCCAGATCCCTAGAATTTTAAATTTAAGGATTTTTGATTCCGCTCGAAAACTTAGATTGTAATCTTCAAAATTCAGTAATCACATTTAAAAATGAAGTATTTAAAAATTCTCGCATCCCACGGTTGATATCTATCAATTAGTGTGCACGTTTTCAAGTGATCTAGCTAATCAAGTTTAAGTTGTTGTCGAGGTCGCATGTCAGCAACCAATCAGGTCTGAGAGGCGGAGCCAATCTAGAGTTTTACTTAGCCTTATTAGAAATTTCGAAAAGTATTAAATTATTAAGATAAATAAGTTAAAAAGTCAACAATAAATGGTAAAATTTAATTAATTTAATTGATCAGATTAGCTGATTGCATTTGACTAATTTCGATATAGATAGATAGATCATTACAAGCATTTTCTTTGTGAAGATATTTGATTTTAAACCGTGAACGCACTGTATTTTTTACATTTAAATTTTCCATTCTTTAATTTATTTTCAATTAAATTTTTATATTTTTTACTGTTGTTTAGGCTGAAGCCTATCCTGGGGGCACGCCGCCAGTTCTGACCGGAGCGACTCGAGCAAACAAATTAGCGACCCGAGCACTCACTTAAGTAAACAAAAGTGCGCAATTAATTATGCTGGGCGGTCGACCAATTATGCGTCTGGTGCTTACAGTAATGCATCCGACTAGGGGAGCATTTTTTAGGACTCAATTTTTTTACAGAGCGAAAATTAAATTTCAAACTTTAGTTTTTCAAGCTCATCGTGAAAAATGGAGCAAGAAAATATATAATATCAAATAAAATATATAATAAAATATATAATACTACATAATATAAACATATATATGTCAGTAAAATCCTAAATTTGTTGAAGTATAATATGTGCAAGGTCATAGATTTTATCACCATAAGTGATATATAAAATCCTAAATCTGAACTGGAATATAAAAATGGAGCAAGAAAATATATAATATTAAATAAAATATATAATAAAATATATAATATTACATAATATATATATATATGTATATATATATATATATATATATATATATATATATATATATATATATATATATATATATATATATATATATATATATATATGTCAGTAAAATCCTAAATCCGTTGAAGTAGAATATGTGCAAGGTCATAGATTTTATCACCATTAAGTGATATTTAAAATCCTAAATCTGAACTGGAATATGTGCAAGGTTGTAAATTTTATCGCCCTTAAGTGAAATTTACCATTCATGCATGGGCAGCGTAAAAATTATGGAGCTCCAGACGGGATCAAGTCCCAAAAGGTATCAATGATAACAATTCTAGGAAGTTCGCCAAATTCTTGGGCGAGAGGGGGTCTCTAGACCCCACCCAGACGCTTCATGCTCATATATGGTCCCGTTTAGCATTGCGACAGTGGGAATGTTAAGACAGTGGGAGTGTTGAGAATTCGAGTGGGAGTGTTGAGACAGTGGGAATGTTGAGACAGTGGGAATGTTGAGACAGTGGAAGTGTTGAGAATTCGAGTGGGAGTGTTGAGACAGTGGGAACGTTGAGACACAATCATTAATTTCGCACTTTTGTTTACTTAAGTGAGCTCTCGGGACGCTAATTTGTTTGCTCGAGTCGCTCCGGTCAGAACTGGCGGCGTGCCCCCAGGATCGGGTTAAGCCGTTGTTTATATTTTTTTATGTTTTTACAATTCAACATGTTTCACTCTTATTTCTTACATTTACATTTATGCATATAATTTTGCATTATTTTTTTCCTTAAATTTTTTCTTTTCTCTTTTTTGCGTCAAAATCTTAACTTACCAGCGCGAAAGTCTGTTCAAGATCATATTTGATTTAGAGGTCAGACAGAGATTTCATCGTAACAATCTGAATGAATTCGTTCGAATGCTAAAACAGTGCAAAAACATTCACAGTTTTCTTTATGATTTAAATATTTTATCAAAAAACTTTATTTCCCATGTTTTTGGCTTGAAAATGCTTTTTCTCTCCAGGGCATTCCGCTCGAATCCACACCAACGTTCACAGCATAGAGGTCTGAATGAGGCAGTCAATCAATTCGAGAGCTTCTTTGAGCTTAAATGGCCTAAAAAAACGGGTGTGTTCACAAGTGATTTACCTTTATTACTTGACCGACCCCCGTAAAATTGTCTTGACCCACCAGAATTCAATTTCAATGTTTTTATAGTTTGTTCTGCTATTTTTCATGTTAATTGAGATTTCGATTAAAGACGTTGCGAATAACGATTTTTACCCCTATTATATTTTTTGTCCTTTTGAGCTTCTAAAGCTTTAAGATCTCAGAACTTTAGCTCAGCCCATATGTGCTCTAGAGTTCCTGAACTTCTTGTGTGCACGTCTCTTTAAGACAATTCAAAGTCCAAAATACGATGTGCACCTTTTTTGAGAAAAAAATGTCTTGCATATTCCAGAATACCAGGCGAAGCAAAAGATTACAAGTGAATTGTGCAAAAAAAACTAAACAAGAGGCCAAACGCTGCGTTGTATCACGAATTTTAAACAAATCCATTTTTTCTCAAAATTTTTTTTGAAGGAAATCGCATCGATATAGACATGAGCGGCGCGTTGTATTCAAAATTTTAAACGTACTTAAAGCAAATTCTAAATTATCTTTTCTTACATCGAGAAACATCTATTTCCTTCGATCATGCCTAATCACTATGTAGCGTAACAGAAAAAATTCTGTTACTCAGCCATCAAAAATTAAAACTTCTTCTATTCTGTGCAGATTCATCCTGCTCAAAACGCGGCCTATACTTCAATACGTTAATGTGATGGATGTTGACGAAAGAAACGAAAAAGTTTACTTAAAATGTCGATTAGTCAATTGCGAGCGTGTCATGTATGTCTATCACGTGCCTACCGACCGATGGTCCAGCTGCAGCTATGGTTCAATAGAAATAGGCTGCTCAGCAAATAGCTATTCAATCGCAGCCAATGATGAGGCGGGAGATCAAGACTCAGACGTCATATTTTCTGGTACATCTAATCGTTATGACTTAGGCTTAAAATTTGATAAATTCGCACGCGTTATTTCCGGCATAACCGACGGCAGTTTGTTCTGCACTCAAGATGGTCATCTTGTGGCTCTTGATCAGCATCAAGATCTAATAGTGAAGTGGCGTAATGATAGAAACTTTCAGACCTATCACAACATATTACCCTGCGGCTATTCAATCAGGAACATTGTTGGAGTAGAATCTGACCCGATAACGTCGTTGTTTCACTCATCATCGGATGAGATCAATGGATTATCGCAGGTTCTATCAGACCAGTGCTACTATGAATCATCCTTATCGCCAGTATTTCACGATTCGACGCCTTCCTCGCCCTTGCTTTCACCACAGGCGCATAGTCACAATGAGGCATCGTCCTCGCTCCAGAACATGACATCATTGGTTGATGATTCTGACGAATCACAAACGTCGCCCATTTCGCTGCAGGACCACTCGAATGACGCCTACTTAACAGCAACGTGCACAAACAACGAACTGTCCACCGAATGTTCAAATTTTTACGAAATCGATGGCGATGGGTTATCGCAGTCGTGCCGGCAGAAGTGGAGCATAGATGAATCTTGTGATGTGACGACAGAGAATGTTTCAATCTTGGTCTTCGTCACTTCGCACTGTCACTCAGTTTGGTGTATTCGTTTGTACGATAAACACGATTTCAAAACGTCCGAATCGCAGAAGTTGTTCGCCAGAGCCGAGGATGTGAAAAATGTCCGGTTCCAGTGGTTGGCGTCAGAAAAAGCTTTTGTTAGAAGCAGTCTTTATAAGGACGTGCTGTCTTTGGCATTGATTGATCTAAGCGGCAAGATCTCCAATGAAAAAACCATTAGGCTCCCGTCGGTCGCGCACGAATCGACGAAACGGTCTCATGACTCTAGATTCGTCATAACTGACGATTATATATTTGCTCATATCGGTGATCACTTGAATTCTTGAACTCAACATACATATGTAGGTATAGGTAGATTTTCAAAAGTGTATTTTTGGAATATCTGTTGTAGGTACCTTTTTGCATCAAATTTGGAAGCATTTTCGCAGTCTGATTTTAGGATAAATAATCTATTCTATCATGAATGACCAGAAACATGATGACCATTCAATTTTGAGAGATTAATTTAGGTTCGCTATATCGTTCTGATGATGCACGCTAAAGGAAGGCCAAACAGTACAAAATAACGACTCGTGACCATAGGTGGGCAGCACCGAAATTCTGGGGGAGGGGAGGGGGGGGGTGAAAAAATTTCTGGGGGTGAAAAAATTTTCAAAGGTCAAAAAATGGTCTTAAAAGTGGTCGTATTGCGAAAAAACACCATTTTTCGACGTTTCTCATTGAGCACTATCCAATGGCATCAAAAAATCGCTAGAAAAGCAAAAAAATTCAAAATTTGAATATTGGAGGGGTATTTTGATTTCTGGGGGGGGTATTTCAACTTCTGGGGGTGCATACCCCCAAACCCCCCACGCCCACGTGTGCTCGCAACGTGACCATACATGTATAGCATGGAAATTCTGTGAGGGAGGTGGGGTATCAGACCTTAAGAAATGTCCTTTTTGGGCTAAAAACGATGGGTAAGCGTTTCGGACAATGCTCGTCCTTCCTAGGACATAAAAACATTGAAAACTTGAAAAAATCGTCTTAAATTGAACCAGCATAGTCAAAAATGTGTATATGGCGCGAAGCGCCGAAAACTTTAGACTTCTGAGCCAAAAATGTGCTGAAAACGCTTAAAAAGGCACACTTTTCATAATTTTCCCGGAAAATCGACAATTCTGGGGAGTCGCAGCCAATTCGCATGGGTCAGTAGTCATTTCTAGGGCGTCAACTCCTCTTAACCCCCTTCCCAAGAACAAGTGCTCGCAAAGCAAGTCAAGTTTACCTAAACTAATTTTTTTAAATTTTCTACGAAATTTGTCAATCTTTTTCTTCTTTGATGGTGTGTATCTACTAGATGAACATGGATGTTTTCTAGCGCTAAAACGGCTTCACAAAGGTACAAGACTTATAAATAATGATTCTTTCGAACAGATAGTTGTAGCGATTTTTCGTTCAATAAGTTTTCACTACGATCAGAGCCCTGCGCGGGGCGGGTCGGCCCGCCCCGCCCCGCAAGCTCGCGCGGCCCGCGCGGGCTTTTTGCGGGGCGGGTCACACGGCTGGCGGGGCGGGGCGGGCTTTATTTTCTAAAAATTCTGGCGGGGCGGGGCGGGCCTTCCTTTTTTTAAATTTTTGTTGTGCAAAAGGATACGTGCGCGTTGCAATTATTAGGATAACTTTGATTTACTATAATGCAAGCAGTTTGGAATAAGGATTTCATCCCTAACTATAATCTGTTTCACGAAACCTTGTGCACGGATCAAAATTCTTGAGTCAATGTTAATCGATTACAAAATTGGTTTAAACTGAAGCAGCAATCATGTACAATAGTCTGCATAGCAATGGATAAGCACATGAAGTTTTCTTGTACAAAATTTTATTACAGTAAGCAAGTTGGAAAGCACTTTTGTAGCAGCTCACTATGGCTGAAAATTGATTTCCATGCACAAGGTTTCGCGAAATAGACTATATTTCTAAGTAATGCTCTGCTGCTCATCCTTTGAATAAATACTTAATGAAATAGAACACATGGGGGCTGTTAAAATAATACTAATTGAAATAACCCAGCTTTACCATGCATAAGATAGGCAGATACCTGCATATAGGTACACACTACGTCCTTACATATGGTAGACTATCACCTATAGGATTTGAGTCATGGCGAGCATTGGGATCTGGGTTGTCCCCTGGGATCCAGCAGACCCCCAAAATTGATTTTGTTGTGCTAGTTTTGGCGATTTCGCCCCATCAGACCCCTCAGAATTTGAGCAATCAGCAGTGCAAGATTATGCCTTTTGCAGCTTACCTACATACCTACCCACCTACCTACCACAGTAACATCATTGTTGTTCCAATAAAGTTTATTGCCGTAAGACATTAGCTCTTATTCAATTTACAAAATTGCATTGCACTCATTTACATTGAAGATTTTGTATCACTCATTGTCCGGTTCTCTATCTTATTGCATTCTGGCTCATAGGCGTAGCCAGGGGGGCATTGGAAACACATGCCCCCCAAAATTTTTTCAGAAATATTGTTAATTTTTCTGTTGCAATAATGTGTGTCCAGGAAACTGAGTTCGAAAAGGCAAAAACGTCAAAATTTTCCGGCGCTTCGCGCCGAGTCATTATTATTTATTGTTATATAGATCTAATGAATTAAAAAGCTTGAATCAGCTAAAATAATCCAGCACTTCACATCGCTTTAGTAATTTAATGCACTATTTGTTCGTTGATTGAAACTTCGCATGCTTGTTGAACATAATAAAAGTAAAAGTAGGAAAATGATTAAGTACCAGTTTATCTATTCTTTGATGTCTTTGTCTTTTTACAAGGACACATAATCCTATTTTAAATGAAAGGAATGGCCAAATTTTCTATGTTTTTGCGCATTTCCTGTTTTCTGAACTGCATCTTGTTTATAAAAAGGCCACGAATGGACCTGAAAACGGTAAGAACAAAATTTTCATTGATGCATTTTTCTATATCTTATTGGCTGCAACCCATTGCTGCGCTAGGTATGTAATTAACAGAGGTCAAAAAACGCATTTCAGCTCAGAAGTTTTGTGCAATGTAGAAGTTCATCAATTTCAAGTGTTTTTGGGCTTGCTTGATTCAGAACTGAGATTTGGCCGATTTTGCGAAAATTTTAACGTTACTATTTAACATTAAAATGCTTTTTTTACGAAATTTACCGGGACTCTGCCCCGGACCCCGGTGGAAACGCTTGAGCGTGCCATTCCAGACCCCCGCAACCGTAAAATCTCGTTGCACATGTACAACGAGATTTTATGGAGAACAAGCCAGGTGAAAGAGTTGAGAATTTCTAAAAATTTCCGCCGTTTCGCGCGTCAAAATTTTGCGGCGCATAGCGCCGCCAATTACTGTTCTTTCTTTTTGTAAAGCTCCAGTATTGCGCTTAAAAGCCTGAATCACTCAAAAATATCTTCAGACAAAGTTAGTAATTCGCAGTGTTTTTGCTAGAAGCTTGAACTGTCAAAATTGTTTTGTACAAATTTGATAATTTTCTGCTCTGTCAGACTATTATCATTCACCGAGCTACAAAATGTTGAGGGCGGTAAAAAATGACTAAATTTCTCGGCACTTTGCGCCACTTATAATTTCCGAAATGTTTGTCAATAGAAGGCCGTAAATTCTACATGAAAACGGTAGAAATTCCAAAAATTTTCGGCACTTAGAGCCGCTTTACACTTTTTGTATTTTTGATCGTCAGAAACCCATAAATTAGCTAGGCTACATCAGTGTTTTTTATATTCGGCAAAGATTTTTCCCGATGTACAAAGACTTTTTCGGGACCGTCTTTGTACAGGTATATACAAAGATTTTTGGGAAGACAAAAATTGCAAAAAAGGTCTAAAATTCGTAAAAATTTTCGGCGCTTCGCGCCGAAATGAGTAATCGTGTGTTCTATATATCTTTATACTGGCAGAAATTGCATTTCAAAAGGAAAAATGTCAAATTATCCGGCACTTCGAGCCGTTTTAAGACGATTATTAGTGATTTTTGCCCTTAGAGACCCAGAAATTAGCTAAAATACATTACCAAAAGTCGAGCAGCTGTTTTTACCACCCTAAAATCGCTACCGTACCATATTATAGTATTCAAAAATTTGTGTCTACAAAATGTACAAAGACTTTTAGGGACCATCTTCGTGCATGTACAAACGGACTTTGTGCACAAAAAACACTGGGCTACACTACTAAAGGTCGGAAAACTCAGTTTTACTATACATAACGTTACTGGCATTCAATGCAAAAGTAGTCTTAAAAAATTTTTGTTTATGCCCCCTGAACCAAAAATCCTGGCTACGCCTCTGCTCTGGCTCCTTTTCGACCTGAAATTGGATACATGGAGTATATGAAAAAATTTTGCGGGGCAGGGCGGGCCCTAATTTTTGTAACATTACTGGCGGGGCGGGTCTAAGGAGCTGCGGGGCGGGGCGGGGCGGGCTTTATTTCTTTCTTGGCGGGCGGGGCGGGTCAAAAAATTTCGGCCCGCGCAGGGCTCTGACTAAGATTCTAGGTATTTAATTTTTATTGCTTGAACTGCTAGATTACAGATGATCATAAATGAGCAGCGACTGCTTCTGTACTCTGGAGGTGTCGTTTGATAGGTCAGCAGGAATCGTCAAAAAGCGCTATAAATAAAAATTTTTAAGCCTAAGTCAGATCTCAGAAGTAAAACATTTGATCTCGAAATGAAAATGTATCTATCGTATGGAGGGCTAAAAACGATTGAAACGATATCATAAAGTGCATACACATTGACTGCCTACGGGAGGCTTTTTCAAAGCTCTGTCGTATCGCTCTATAATTGTACTGGCACCTGAATCCAGTCACGTCGTCGCCCTTTGAACGAGTTTCTAGCACACCTGGGCGTGGGGAGTTTGGTGGTATGCACCATAGGTGGGCAGCACCGAAATTCTGGGGGTGAAAAAATTTCTGAGGGGGATGAAAAATTTTCAAAGGTCAAAAAATGGTCTTAAAAGTGGTCGTATGGCGAATCAACACCATTTTTCGACGTTTCTCATCGAGCACTATCCAATGGCATCAAAAAATTGCTAAAAAACAGAAAAATTTTCTGGGGGTATTTTGATTTCTGGGGGATATTTCAACTTCTGGGGTTGCATACCCCCAAACCCCCACGCCCATGTGTGTGTATGCAGTGCACCCCTCATCCGAGAAACCAAAATACTCCCCAGAAACCAAAATAACCTCCCCAGAATTCAATTTTTAGATTTTTCTGTTTTTTCGCAATTTTTTGATGCCAATAGATAGTGCTCGATGAGAAACGTTGAAAAATGGTGTTTTTTCGCCATACCACCATTTTTAAGGCCATTTTTTGACCTTCAAAAAATCTTGCACCCCCAGAATTTAGGTGCTGCCCACGTATGGTTTCCAGTCGTTTTAGTGAGACGAAAATCGGCATCGGAATGATACAAACAGTACCTCCTGTCCTGAGGTACGTTCTAACATGCAGATGAGAAAGTTAGGGGAACGAAAAATTTTTCTGGGCGTTTGCGTCAAAAACACCATTAGTAAACGCTCCTGTCAATGCTCTTTCTTTCTACAGCATATAAAGTATTAGAAAATTTCGAATAAAAATGAAAATTATCGAGTTTATTGAAAACAATATATTCAAAAAATGAGTATTTGGCGCTAAACGCCCTAAATTTTACTACTTTTAAGTTAAACGCTAAAAACGCATGAAAACATCTTTTCTATGATTTTTTATAGAGGGGATTAATGCTTTAATTCGGCCAAAAATGGTAAAAAAAGACACCTGAAATGGCTTAAGAAATGTAAGTTTTTGTAAAAAATCGGGGGAGGTCGAAGAATTTAAGACTTTGGGGATGAGGAACGACTGTAGGCGGTACCTAATAGAAGAAAAAATTTGTCTATTTGGAATGGAACTAGGATGATGAATTCATGGATCACACAATCAGGCATGTGAAGTGAGAGGGAGGGTTTGGTGATCGATAGACCACCGTTTTTTGGGAGTTCGACCGCAGATTATTTGCTGACCCGAAATGCTGCACACCACGGAATTTTTTACTCCAGAAACTACTAGGGAAATATGCCGCCTTAAACGTTGTTAACCGTCTTTGGCTCAAAAACGATATGCTGTACATGCACAAAACCAGAAGAGAAATGAAAATTTGTTGATGGGAAAAAGTGGAAAACTTAAAGTCAGATACGGACAAGATCGCAACTTGCAAAGTGGTCGGAGTCAATCAGAAACAGACAGTTTGACGCTCATTTTATTTTAACATGTATCCCGATTGCTAAGACCCATCCACCCAGGCAGTAGCGTCGTCAGGATTTTGGTTTGGGAGGTACACATAATTTTTTGAAAAACTGTTTTTAATCCTTTGGCTTGCTTGCATCCCACAGGATAGGACGCACTATACACTATGGATCCAGGAAAGAATTTGCACACCCATGTATTTCGATTAGTCAGGACCACACCTGGGCGTGGGGGGTTTGGGGGTATGCACCCCCAGAAACCAAAATACCCCCCAGAAATCAAAATACCCCCAGAATTCAATTTTTGAAAATTTTTTTCGTTTTTTTCGCAATTTTTTGATGTCAATGGATAGTGCTTGATGAGAAACGTCGAAAAATGGTGTTTTTATAGCCATACCACCACTTTTAAGGCCATTTTTTGACCTTCAAAAAAATCTTGCACCCCCCCCCCACACCCAGAATTTTCTTGCTGCCCACGTATGGTCAGGACTCGACCAACGATGCCCAGCCTGGCCGATCTGGGCGTCAGCCATAGAGCTGTATTAAACCAAAATTGCTAAAAAACTGGCATGAATACTAAAACATACATTGCCAAAATTAAGTTAATTCGCTATTTCCAGCCAATGCACTTTTGTGGAAAATTCTCGATTTCCATCCATTTTTTGCGGTCATTTTGCTCTAATTTACCCCAAAAAAGTTTCGGTTTTTTCCATTCTGAAGCTCATACTCTAATCTCCCCAACGTATATTTATATTACCCGAGTAGGACCTTGATTCGACGGATAAGCAAAATGTAACGATTGTGGGTCTGGGCTGGTGCGTTCAAGCTCACTTCTCCCAATGAGCTTTGGGGGAGGGGGCAGAACCCTGAAAAATTTTTGTTGAGAATCGATTTAATGTTGAATCGTGACATTAGCATTTTAATTTTTACATAATCGGCCGAATCTCGGTTCTAAATTTAGCCTCAATACAGTTGGAAATGTTACTCTCGTAGTTACACTTGGCGAACTGATGATAAAATGTTCGTATAAAGTTCGTAGCGTGTAACTATCGTAGTTACAGAAATTATCAACTCTTATTACAAAACTTTTCAAGCGCTCGCCGTGAATAGATGTGAAATACGTTTTTTAGATCTCTAACGGTGCAGCGACGTGCCGCTAGGTGTCAATAAGATATCCAGAAGTTTATCAATGAAAAGTTTGTTCTTATCGGTATTCAGGTCGAATTTGTGACCTTTTTAATAGCAAGTACCTCAGATCAGAAGATAGAATAGCGCAAAACATAAGAAAATCTTTAGAGCCTAAATGCACAGCATGGCCGATCTGGGGGTTAGCCGGTCTGGAGAGGTCAGGAATTGAGCCTTTTTGGGCCGGAATGACATAAAAAAACTGGTATGTACATATAAGCGCTAAAATAGCGTTAAAATTATGTACGTTACATAGTTTCTAGTCACTTTACAGCATTTTTGAAGGAAATTTTCAAAGTTCATCAGTTTTTTGTCTTGATTCTGCCTTATTTTTTTCTGAGAAACTTTTCATTTTTCTATTCTGGGGGTCCAGATTCCCCCAAACCCCTCCCTCACGTACATGTCAGATTAAGTATCCTTGTAAAAAAAGAAGCGAAATGGAAAACTGCCAAGCTGATGCAAAATGGTTTGAAACTTTTACTTTGTTAAACAAGGATTCAGAGTTTCATTCAACGCACTAATAGTACATTAAATCACTGAATTTTTTGTTAGGCTACAGTGACTCTGCCTTCCCTACTTACTGTAGGTCATTTAGAGATCACTCTATAGCTACATAGGAAGGAAGGGTTTTCCAATAAAATTTCTTACGGCATAATTTATTCTCGTCTTCCAGCAAATCATGCAACATGCGGATGGAATTCGCGCATTCAGTTTGTCATAAATCGATTGAGAAACACCGATAGATTAGCATTTTAAACATCGCGGGAAACATGGCTTAGCGTAGTGGTAGAACGTTTGATTGTCGTCGAGGCAACACGGGTTCGATTCCTGCTGCAAGATCTTTATTAAGCGCACATACTGTTGTATGTCACAGCACTGTTTAGATGCTTGAATTGATTCTATATGGACGGTTTAGTGCATTAAAAATGAAAGGATGGCGACCGCTCGCCCCACTCAACTTTTCTGTCGAGTTACAGTAAATCACATATTTAGGCATACTGTAGCCGTTAAAAAAATTTACTGAAAAAGCTCTCGAATAAATGAAAGAGACAACATATTATTCAAGCTTCTAAACTCAACATTAGAACACTCAATTACAAAAAAATAATAGTGACTCGGCGTGAAGCGCCGGGAAATTTTGACGCTGTTGTCTTTTTGAACTCAAAGCACAGACGATTGCACCATTAAAATAAAAAAATATGGAAAGATTTCGGGAGAGCACGTGCCCCTGGCTACACCTTGATTCCCAAACCAGCCATATTGAATACATAAAGGGGCGGATTTAGGGGGCGGGGGATGGCCGCCCCCCATTGGCCCAAAATAGTGCGCAAAATTAAGGATTTTGAGCAATTTTTAGCGATTTTCGGGTTAAAATAGCTAATTTTTCCGCCCAAGTCAGGGTTCCGCCCCCCCCCCCTTAGGGGTACCGCCCCCCTAGGAAAATCCTGGATCCGCCACACACATAAGCTTACAATCACGGACTGAAAGGCTATTTGAAATAACTATTAATGCTTTCCTGGGATTCGTTTGTTCTTTCAATTAACAAAACAGTTTTGTACCGGTAGCACTTTCGTAGAACGCAGTTCGTTTCCCACCGACGCGTACAAAGCAATGCAATACCTGCTATATCATAATCGATGATAGTTTTCTGGATGATGGCTTCGTTATAGATTTCGTTCATAAAGTGTCGAGCAATTTATGTTCATTGAATGATATCAATCAATATATGTAATGTTCATCGAATGATATGAACCAATGTGCAAACGTTCAATGAATGATACCACAGCGTGCGGTGGGATAGTGCGCTACCTATTTTCATTGATCATTCGCTGCGTCGGCAAATAACGAGGCAGATGAACGTAGCGACACGCGCTGTAATAGCGTACACACGTTCGTACCTATACCTACTATGTTGATCATAGAAGGAGTCCAAGACTTGAAAGGCCCCATTTTACCTATTCTTAAACATTACACACGTGCTACACAATACGCATTGACGATTTTTGCATCAGAGCCAGCGACTCTGCTCGTACAGTATTCGTAAAATAAAAAACCCGCGAATAATATCGACTAACCATGGCGAATTATAATAATGAGCCATTGCGCCCGTGGTCGACGTTGTATGTGCAACGTACCCATGTTACTACTATACATAAATATATAGCGTAGCGTACAATCAGTAGGCATTTTTATTGTACTTAGACTGTAACATAAAACCCATGGAAACTGTGCGCCGCGCTTTCCTTCCTCCTGTCTTGCTGAAAAACCGACCGTTCGTTACTATCTTTATAGAAGAAATAATCCGCAATGCATTGCATACAGGTCGAAAAGCTGGTTATTCTGCGCCCATTGAATAAACCGTTTGAACGGAACGCCGAATAGATAGCGTGCGAGCACGCATTGAGCGGGTTTCCAGGTCTACCACGTTTTTTTAATCAATGCGCCGTTGCCGAATTAGCATATCGGTGATGCTTTTTTCTATTTGCTCATACCATAGTGTTTTATTTTTTATTCCATTCTTAGCTGCTTGCGTTTCTAAATCCGTGTCTCGAATATATTATTTCTGGGTCCTAAGACGACCTAGCCGAAAATGCACGCTGAGCGAACGATTTTTTATCCTTTCTATATAATCCATTGCCGCCGCGTGTTGACACTTTAACGTCGTGTATGCTTCGTTGGCTCCCGTTCTTGTTCTCTATACCACTATTGCTACAGATAAGCAATAACAAACGCGCATAATAACTACGGGTTCAAGTTTGTGTATTCCAAAATTTCGCGCCATTTCGCGATTGCGCACATTATAACTGCAGTGTGTAATATTTTAGCCAAGAGTGCGTTTGTCGAATGAGAAGACGCCGGAAAGACTAACTCATTGCGTTAGCTTTGTTAATTAGCTAGCAAATTTCGGGCGTTTTTTCCGTTCTCTTTGCGTAGTACACGCCACCCCCTCAGCATCGGTCTCCCTTTATAAGTTAATGCACTCGCTCGTACGCTACCTTTTCTTTCTCATTTCTGCAATTGAGGACTGAAGTTTAGCGTGCCACACACGTGTTTCAGATGATAAGATTTCGTTGTTCTTCTTCAATGCGTGCGATAAAGCTAAATCGATAATAACAATATGAACATTTGGCAGCGTGTCAATTTTTTTGAAACTTTCGTCGGTTGTCACGCTGATTGCATGACAAAATTTCATCAGTTTTCGTCCACTTCGATTGGTCAATATGGATCTGAAAAATTTTTCGAAATTTCTTGCCGGACTTTGCGGAGATTATGACTCCGTTGGCCACGTAAGAAGCCTTACCTATTTATGGAAATCGTTTTCAATATGTCCAATAATGATTTTGCTCAATTTATAATTCAATCTGTTTGTCTCTTTTCTCGCATACAATATTAAGTTCGCTTTGTCAGAAAAGCCACTCCGACCGCACTGAAAAGGAAATAAGATGGAATGGAAATTAAAAATGGCGCTTTGTTTTCGACTAGAACCTTTGTGAAGATTATTTTCTTGCTTTTTCATTATTTTGCTAAACATTGGTCTGGTTCTAACTGTGTACATTTTCGAGCTAGTAAACTTATAATTTTCCGACATTTTGCGCCGTATTTCGTATTTCTGTTATCTGAAGAGGCCAACTTTCAATTTAATAATCTGAATTTTTCTCTGGAAAGTCCTACAATGGAATGCGCAGAGATAATATCAAAGTTTTCCGGAGTCGATTTTGAACAATAAATTGAAGATTGAGTCACACAGATAGCTAATCCCAGTTTGAAATGAAAGTAAAAATTTCCGGCTTCTAAAATTTTTCTCCGCCATTTTCTCGCTATATTGAAGAATCGCTCATAAATGCCATTATGTTTTATGCAGTCCAAAGGGTTCTCAGAATATGTAACTCCAAGATTCTTGAACCCGTAGGTTCATTGTTTTGACGTCTACAGTGACGGAATCAATTGCTGAAATTGACATACGAGTAATTGGCGGTATTCGAATTTTTTCTTGGACGGATCTTCACTTCTTCAATTGAACCCTTAAATGAAGGGTTGAGTTTTATACTTTCGATTCTCAATAGTAGGTTTTTCGTTTTTATATATTTTTTTGATTCGTACAGAACTTTGTCGAGATGATGATTTAGTGGAAAATTAGCATATTTTGAGTGGTTTTAATCACTTTGTCCCTATGAAGAAATAGTTTAGCCACCTTTCGCATCTCCGCATTCACAACGCTGTCCGGGGAAACATGAGAAATTAATACAAGATGTACTGCTGTTGTTAGTAGCTGTAAGTATGCAACGCCGAAATATGATGTCATTCATCCCTGGTATCAACCCCTAACGAGGCTTTTGAAAAATCAGGTACTATCAAGCGATTTTGAGGGAACAAAAGAAGCTGCAAGACAATTTTTAAGCTTAGTGCCGAAAAAGGACACAAATTCATTTCGAAAATAGTAAAAATATCAATTTTGTATCATACAGTTTACCACGCTTGTGTGCGAAATAAACTAAAGTTTGTAGATACTCCTTGTACATATTTTACGGAAAACAATAACCTCAGATGTGCTATATGACATTTCTGAATTTTACTCCCTCTGGCCACCTCTACCTTATCCGTGTATGATTTCAATGCTTAAACGGAATACAACATTGGTGGCATAGGAGGGGTGGGAAATACCGTACTCCGACGTTTCTCACCGAGTTATTTTCACTGGCATCAGAAAATTGCGAAAAATCGAAATAATTTGAAAAGTGAAAATTTCTGCGAAAAATGAAAATCTCAGTTAGTCAATATTTAGGCTGTCTGACAAGAGCTCGAACTAGGGTTTAAACACAAATGATAACTTAGCTCATGTACGAATGACTCTTAGGAGTGCAGTGCAACGGCAGTAAAATTTTGCACATTTAGGTACCTACTCGTTTCTTGGGGTTGTAAATCGCTTCGCACAGCTTCAATAGCTTTAGTTTCACTAGCTTTGTGCTCATTGCCAAGTTTTGTGAACTAGGCTTAAAATTGATCGGACATTAAAGTGCATAATTTTGTAACCATATGGCCTGAGGTTTCAGTGGTCTGACAAAGTCCCCAAAAATGGTTTGACGCTCGAAATTCCAATTTTTAGAAATTCGCTATTGAATACGGCCCTGGATATTTTTGCACGATACTCGTTTGCATTTGTGCAAAGAAAAATTAATTCCATCCGCCCAAAAACGGATGGTAAAAATACGGAGACGAATTGCCTTATTTTCAAACTTTTCATTCACACGCGTACAAAAACAAGGGTAGAAAAATGATGCAAAATAAAAAATGTCTGCTGAAACGGGAAACGTCTAAAAATTTTACATTCTTCTTTACATCGTCAGTTTTCGGAGTGATTTTCGATTTTCGAAATTTCGAAATATACAGGATGGCTAAAAAACGAATGACATTATTGGTCCCTATAACCTCGTCAATACTGGACCAAATTAAATGTGGTTTGCTTTGTTTGAAAGTCTGTGACCTCTGTAAGGACTGTGGCAAAGTTTTGTTTATGCAGGTTGAGCTTTTCTTGGTCTACTGTAAAATAAGGAGAAGTCGTTTTTTCGAATCATGGAAGCTTCTGCCGAAAGCATTATTTGCCTTTGTAACCATAATTTACAGAATCTTACGACAGCTAAATCCAACTTCTTTTGGTTTTGAGCCCTTTTAATTGCCTATCACTCACACGATTAGCATGTACAGTGTATAAAGTTGCTGCACATTAATTGAGCTTGAATCGAAGGTAGCACATTTTGGCAAATGCTGTCAAATTAAAAATGTTGATGTACGAATGGAACAACCCGTGATCAGTACTGCCTAGGTCAAAATTTTTAAAACTGCCACGGTTCTTGAGAAAAACTATACAAAGTATATGGAAGCGGCCCAAAAAAACTGCCACGGGCCCCCTCAAAAAACTGCCACCCTGTGGTTAAGCAAAAGAGTGGAAAACTTCCAAAAATCAAGAAACTGCCAAAATGGAAGGAAAACTGCCAACCTGGCAACACTGCCCGGCGTGATAGAGGTGCTGCTATTTTAAACAGACTGAACCAATCAAAATAAAAATTGATAGAACAGTAAACAAAAATTTTTGGCTTCATTTAGCCGCTTTGAATTATCTTTTTTGTCGGAGAGTTACGTTGTTGTTAAGATAGCTCATTTAGGCAAAGAATCTGCAAAAAAGGTTGAAAAAACGACTTCTGCTTAATTTAGTGTAAACCAAGAGCAGCTTATCAGCATAATTGAAACTTCAGGGCATTCTTGCAGAGGTATTAGGCTGTCAGAAAAAGCAAACCGCGCTTGATTTAGTAAAGTATCAGAGAAGTTACAGGGATCAATATGCCATTCGTTTTTTAACCACCCTGTATATAGAGGGTGGCCCAAAAAAGGCTACACTCCGATGGTGCAGGTTGCAACGTCGACTGATACGACGATGAACATTTAACAATAGGACCGGCTGCACCCGATAGACAAAAATGTCTTTTTTAAACTGAATTTTAGGCCAGTGTCATCGGCTCAGGCGCTACCGCCGTTTGTTTACAGCCTACTCTGTTATTGCTTCAACGCTAACTCCAGAAACCTGGAGCTTATACATATCAAAGTGAGGTGTGAACAAATCGCGCTAGCGCACGAACCGCTGAAACCTCGTCTAAATTTCTTATATGGTTCCAATAATGACATCTTTATATAATACAGCTTGTCTTTAAATTCCATATGTATAATTGCCCAAATTATGATGTAACGTCGGGTGTAACCTATTTTGGGCCACCCTTTATATTCGTAAAAATCGACTTATGTAGGAATCTTGGCGAATGCTTGGTGCAAGTACAGGCGCAAGTGATGGCTTGGGATGACAAGTTCAGCGGCTGGGTGCCGTTCGAGAATGGCGGCGTGTCGTCGGTGAGTCTTTATCAAAAATTGCACTTCCGGTCGTCGTACGAGGCGCAGCTGCAGCAACAACAACACACATCGTCGAGCTTCGTCGACGATGAGCAACGGCGAAACGACGGCGGCGGCACCGCCGGTGTTACCGCCCCCTTCGCCGTCAGTAGGCAACGGCGACGCCAGAACAGCGGCGACGGCCGCTCGACGGCGACGATTGACGCCTCGTTACGAATACGTGATCGAAAGTAGTCACGTGGTGGACAAGCGAGTGAGAAATATATAAGTATCTGATTTAGTTGCGGTGCGACCATACATATGTTGGCGGTTTTGAAGGGGAGAGTTGCACTATACACGGGCAGCAACCCTATTCTGTTGGGTCCGACGGAAAAAATCGCTAAAAAAGACATCAAAAATTTAATTTTAGGGGGTCTGTCGATTTTTTAGGGCGCTCTTTCAGATTGTCGGGGTGGGGGCATACGTGGGCAGCAAGAAAATTCTTGGGGTGCAAGATTTTTCAAAGGTCAAAAGATGGCCTTAAAAATGAGAGCACTATCCATTGGCATCAAAAATTGCGAAAAAAACGAAAAAAATTTCAAAAATTGAATTCTGGGGGGTATTTTGGTTTCTCGGGGAGGGGGTGCATACCCCCGAACCACTCCCCACGCCCGGGTGTGGGTGGGAGTCTAGAGCACACATGGGCATTGCGGGTCAGGTAGGAATCCCGCAAATCTGGCCGATCCACTAAAATCGATAGACCCTCAGAATTTAATTTTTCGTGTTATTTTTTGTCGATTCTGCCCGATCGGACCCCTTCAGAATTTTTTACCGTACAAGTATGGTCCAGACCCCAGATCCGCAAGCCCATGTGTGCTTTTCGCCCACCCCCTCCCCACTAGAAAGGTTCCTCCTCCGAGTCGAAAGCTTTTCACTCCTCCAGAATTCATGATTTTCCCACAAAAATCGCAGCAAAGGTGATGTCGTAAGTGTTTTCAGCCACCTATATACCCATTTGCCCAAAAGTTTAAAATTTCCACTATACTCGTATACTCATTTTTTGCTATATTTGTTCTAATTTACTCGATTTTTCACATTTTTCTCGGAATTTGTACATGTTTTAACGTTCTAGACAGATTGAGCACCGTCATAAACGCTAAAAACGATATTTTTGATGCTTATCCACCGCTTTTGAGGTCAATAAAGCATTCTAGATAATTTTTTCATTTTGCTGACAGAATTCCTATGCTGCGCATGACTGGTTGCGGCGGGTTCAAAAATTTCGTGAGGGGGTGTGTGGCATTCGAAATTTTCCCCTAATTTCGCCGTCGAAAACAATGCCGAAAATAACTACTCCGGCGCGAAGCAGCATTTTTTATATTTGTGTGAAAATAAGAGCCAGATTTTAGTGAATGTACGCCAAAAATAAATGTACCTATTCAACAGTGCAGAATTCGGGATTTCTGTAAGGAGGCGGTATCTCGACCTGTGATTTAAACGGTCAAAAATGCGGGTCCATTTGCTGTTCACGTGCTAAAAATCGTTTTCCCACTGTTTTCGTGCTCGATTTATATTTTGAATATAATTTTTGAACCGGTTATTCCAAAAAAGTTGAAGATTTTAGGCAATTTCATTTTAAATAGTGCTTATGCTGTCTAGATTTTTTCGCTTTAGAAGGAAATTTACGAAATAGAGGCGCATGGACAGTTGGGGGAACTTAATTTTGATGCGCCTTTTCTTATTCGTGCACTTGAAGCTTTATAATATGCCGCCCCTTCGTCGCTAAGCAGTGAAAATTTATGAAAATTTTCGCTAAAAAATTTATTAAACTGTGTGAAGATTATTTTTTCTGTTCCAGGCTAGCGCAAAAATACGGTTTATGAACCGCCATGAAAGTAATTATCAATCAAGAAGTGCCGGAAATTTCATATTCTTCAATTGTTTAAATCATTTTATATTATATCTTTAAACGAATCCACGTGTAGATCTGTGATTATTTAACAAATTATAGAGGAGGAGCAGACGTTACACCCATTTTGATTGCATGCCCTGCACACGTGTTCCTGGGGGACTTAGCACCAAAAGTTTTGTTTTGGAGTCTATCTATTTGGGGGGGGCGCCGGATTCTGGGAGGTCCAGACCCGCAAACCTCCCTACCTCCATGTATGGTGGTGGGAAGTGGAGTTCAGACCTGGGGTGACCACTGAATCTCCCCAAAAAAGAGATGCTGCCTGACTCAACGAATTTTCAGTTTTCCAGAGAACCTCAGAAAGTGTTTTGAGCGTTTTCAGCGATTTTCCGACTCGAAAGTACCAATTTTCAGAAGTTTCGCGCTGTACTTTCGACCGAATTTTTGTTCAGCTTTTTCTCCGAATTTATTTGTACGATTTCAGGTTATAAAGAAAAAATTGTTTTTTTTTCATCTTATAACATGATTTTTGGAAAATCATGGTATGCGTGGTAAAGCTAAAAGAAGCTTTTGCCGAAAGCAATGATATATCGTGAACAGCAGAGCAGAATCGAATTATCAAATCTTATTGTTCTTATCACCTGATCCCCATGAATATTCGGGTTGTTATTTTTGTCTTTGCAAATTTCCCCTTCCTTTTTGAACTTCTCTCATTCAAATTCGATAGATTTCGTGTAAACTTTTCAATAGATTAAGTTTTTTAGGATTAATCGTGCTTTCGTTTACTAATTAAATTTTTTCTGAGCCACGTCTTAAAACTTATTCGATTTCCTTTCTTTACACTCGCAGGTATTTTTACACTGCGCCGTAACAAAGGATATAAATTACCGGCAAGTAATGCCCACATTTCATCATTGGCAGATCGGCGACGATAAATTCGGCCTGAAGTTTATGTCGAGCTACGAAGCGTGCCAATTTCACAACAAACTTCAAAAAGCCGTTGAGCATTTGGCCCGACAAAGCAAATCGAGTATGTTACAAAATTGGGCAAATGAGAGGGTGGGCGGCGCGCGATTTATATTCAAAAATTTTTAGAAGGTGTTCATCAGACTCGTAGATAAAATAACATCAAACAATAAAATAAAAGACAATTGTGCAGCACGCATGCAAGCACGCACATAGCGAGGGGCGAGAAGCTCATGTGGGCGTAGGGCAAGGGGTCAGACTCCCGAGAATTCAAGAGACTCTTAAAAATCGAGAGACCCCGGAATTGGAATTCTTTCATGTTTTTTGGGGATTTTAGCCAATTTTTACATTACCCGAACTCTCAGAGTTTTTAGATGCTGTCCATGTATGTTACTACAGAGAATGTACATGATGCGTGATAAAATATTTTTGATATTCGCTTTTGAATTGTTAGTAAAATTTTACTAAATTTAAATTAGATCTATAGAAAACGTTAAAAATAATATACCTAATTTTATTACCAAGTTTTTGTGAAGACCGGTTGCTCTTGCTCCTTGTTGCTTTATTTGAGCTAAGAATTTTGACATTCTGATGTACGTTTAGACCACAAAAATTTTAATGGTCTTACTCAATTTCAGATGCGTGCCTTCACTTGTTCATTAAAACTATGCTATGACCTTTAGTGGACTTTGGCTTACTCATATGATTGAAGATGTGAGGGCTTGCTCTAAGATTTTAACTTTATTACGTCCACTGATATGATAAAGGTAATAGAAAATGAAATTTGAGAATACAAGGTGCGATATATCTCCGTAGCGCGTTGCTGAATATTATTGTCATGAAAAATTGACAGTTTTTCGGGAGCTAAGCAGCCTTTTGTCTGGGGTCATAAGCATAGGTGGTAGGGATGTTCCGATTAATCGGAATCGGAATCGGTTGGAATCGGTCATTTTTCATGGAATCGAATCGAAATCGGAATCGGTGATTAGGAGATTTATGGAATCGGCATCGGAATCGGAATCGCCATTTCTAATCTTTTGAGAATTCGCGAATCGGCCAAGATAGACAAATTTCCGATTCCATTCATTTAGAATTTTTGAAGAACCCAAAAGCATTTTGAAAAGCTTTTTCTGCTTTAATCAGTCAAACAACCCAATTTTGTGTCTAATTCATCAAGGCAGGCCACGCCCACGTGTGATTGTATGTGCATGTACCAGAATACAACAAACAAAGAAGCACTTTTGTCCTCTTTGGCCATCTTTCAGCCTACATTTCACTTTTTTATTGGTACTTTTCGCCGAATTTTCGTCCATGAGTGATAATCAATAAAATTTTGATAGCATAAACCGTTTTTCATATAGAATCTCCAAACTTTCGATCTTTAGGAAAATACTAGATATGATCTCATCTAATATAGGTGCGCAAGGTCAACGTTTCAGGGGGGTGAAAACCTAAAATTGCTAGGTAGCTATATGTGCTTCGTAAAAACGGCTCTATAGTTTTTTGGGGTCAGAAAATTAGCTAATAGCCTTTTTGGTCTCAAAAAACTAGTCATATAGCCTTTTTAGACTGAAAATAGCTATTAATCCCGTTTTGGAGCCGAGAAAATAGCTATATATCCTTTTGAATCTCAGGAAAGACAACTAAATGGCATTTTGAGCTCAAGAAAGCAGGCACGTAGCTGGCCGTCCTAGTTTGGGGGGACCAACACCAATTTTGGGGGGACCAAGCCCAAAACGGCCAAAAATAGCACAAAATAACGTTCGAAAAGTCCTATTTTTCTGAATTTTGAGGAATCCGGACCCCCACATTCCCCCCAGAGCTACGTGCCTGCAAAAAAGACTATATAGCTGATTTTCTGAAGCCAAAAAGGCTGTATAGCTAATTTTCTGAGCCCAAAAAAGGCCATACAGCAATGGTTTTTCGGCCAAAATCGCTGTATAACTATCAGTTCTTCAAAACTCAGAGGGTTACTACCCCCTCATCCCCCCATGCTCTTGTATGATCCCATATGATGTTAGTTACGAAAAACCTGCGGGAAACGTGTGTACTGCTATCAAACCCGCAGTTAAAGGGTCAGTACAGCGCATACGTATGGTTCAGAACACAGGAATTCGGAATCGGCCGATTCCTATTATTGAATCGGAATCGAATCGGAATCGTTAATTGTGAGTTTTGCAGAATCGGCATTGGAATCGGGTTTTCTGTAATTGAAAGAATCGAAATCGAATCGGAATCGATAATTAGAAAAACGGTATCCGCACATCCCTAATAGGTGGGCAGCACCAGAATTCTGGGAGGTGCAAGATTTTTCGAAGGTCAAAAAATGGTCTTAAAAATAGTGTTATGGCGAAAAAACACAATTTTTCATCATTTCTCATCGAGCACTATCCATTGGCATCAAAAAATGGCGAAAAAACAAAAAAAAATTCAAAAATTGAATTCTGGGGGTATTTTGCTTTCTGGGGGGCATTCGAACTTCCTGGGGCGGATTGCATACCCCCCACGCCCACGTTTGTCATAAGCTATTCTTATAGCAGGTTGAGCATCTTGGGAGACTGATTTAATGATTAATTAAATAATCTCGTTGTTCGCAAGTATGAAAGACTGGTTGATGTATGTATTTGAGATCATCTACTTACATTGGAAATATTCAATTTTTACCTTCAATTTAATTCCTAACATCCTAAATCATCGACTTATCGGCATAATTGGCCGAAATAAATTAGCTTTAAATTCGATAACTTCACTAGGTATTTTTTGCTTCTGGAATACGCTACTGAATTTTTCGCTCTGATCGTCATTAGTAAAAGCCTAATTTTGATAACGCGAGTGCTTATAGGTAAACAAGCGTCATCTAATCAGTGGTTGCATAAATTAGCGGAAAAGTGCCGAAAAAACGAGGAAATAAGCGCGAGAATAGCAAATTTTTGTAGACTTTTTCCGAAAATTTCCGTCATTTATTTGCGCACATTCTTGTTATTGTTCTGCTTGAGATTATCCCATTAGAAAGAAGTTGGAAACGTGGCTCGTTTTTTGGCTGCGATGCGCGTCGAAGTGTGTTTACCGTTTATGAATGAATGAATGAATGTCATTTTCCTTGCATACCGTAACGCATAATCCGGTTTCGAAATTATCAACATTGCGTTCATTGACAACGCGTATCGATTTTTTGTCCAAAAATACTTTTTCCCTTCTTAATTCAGTCATTTTCCGTACAAAAGGCCGTGTGCTATTACGCAAGCCACATAATTTCGAGTGACAACGCCGCTCATTCGAGCTACAGTAAATCATTCACAAGATTCGCATGCTCAACAACAACGACCCTTCTTTTCTTTTTTTTCAATTTATTTACGCTCGCGCTAGCTCAAATACGACGATGCGCGCGCGTTGATAAGGGAATAATAATGATTTTTTTGGGGCTAAAATCCGGAAGAATGAATAATTTTTGTGCGGCGTTTTCCTCGCACAAAAAATACATAATGGCAAATTTTTATCAATGACGACGAGCGTATTTACATTGATGACAAGAAATAAAAGACAAATTTTTCCCTTTTCTAATTACTCGGCGTAGTGGCGCGAGGGGAAAAAAGTGCCTACAGTAGCCCGTTATCACTATATCATTAGAGTTGTTTACGAATTACTTACGTGCGAATAAAGGTCAATTCTGAGTAATCGGCGACGTATATAATTAATTAGAATGAAAAATAACGAACACGCGCGAAACGACAGTTGTTTTTGAAAACATGCATAAACGCAACGTGTTATTACTCGTTGGAATTAAGGAAATGTGTCAAACACGTGCGATTCACATCCCTACGGTGTGTCTGAGAAGCCATGGATTTTATTAGTTTCTTAAAATAAATTATGAAGATGCCAAAAAGAAATTATTCTATAAAGGTAACTAAATTTAGGAAGGGTCCAAAATGAAAAAAACGCGGAAAAATCGACGTTTCTCATCGAGCACCATTCATTGACATACACAAATCGCGAGAAACGAAGAGATCTTTTAAATTTATTTTCGGGTTTCTGTCTGAGGATTCTTTCCAATCGTGAGGTAGGGTCCAGACCATAACTGGGCGTGGGGGTTGGGGGGCATGCACCCCTGAGAAACAAAAATACCCCCCAGAATTCAATTTTTGAATTTTTTGTTTTTTTCGCAATTTTTTGATGCCAATGGATAGTGCTCGATGAGAAACGTTGAAAAATCGTGTTTTTTCGCCGTACCACCATTTTTAGGGCCATTTTTGACCTTCGAAAAAATCTTGCACCCCCCTCCAGAACTTTGGAGCCGCCCACCTATGGTCCAGACCATTAATACACAGCATAGTCGGCTTGGGGGAGGTCAGTCAGAGAGCTTTGCTAAATTGGACTCAAAAGTTATTGTTGAAATGACGTAAAATATCGTTAATTGACAGTTCTTGCTAGATTTCAAGCACGTTTGCACAAAACTGCATTTTTTCTTCATTTCTGATCCCAATTTAACATTATTTTCGCCAGAAAATTTTAAAGTTAAGGGACTTAACCTTTCGAAATTAGGCAATATATTGCTCAATTCTTATGAAATCTGAATAAAATTCCAATTGTTATTAGAAGAGTGGTTATTCTACACAACAATGTAAATTGCATGCCTCTAGCTTGTTTTAAAGTTGAGATATTTTAAATATAAAATGTATTGTTTTTTAATGGAACACCCTGTATATCTCGGCAAATGTTTTAAGCCAATGGTGGAGGGGCGCCCCTCCCTTAAATCCGCCCTGCGTTTGGGATCCAGACCTCCCTAACCCCGACATGCATGTTTGGTTTAAAACTCCTCAAGCCCATATGTGGCGGTATCTCTTACGTTAAGCCAAAGTGATTAGATAAAGAATAAAGCTGTATTCTTAAATCACTTTAATTAGCAGAAAAGACAGAATATAAGCATTATATTTAGCAATGAAACTGTCGATAATGTCATAAGCGGAATAATTGAAAAGTCGGCTGAACCGGAATCAATATTAATCTATTTAAAATTTAAATTTTTGAATTTAAATTAATCTTATCGTTTACAAGACAACTTACCGTAAAACGGCTAATCGAGTTGAAGCTAAAAATTTTATTTTAGAAGCAGTTTGATTGAAGCTTCATTTTTGAATTAATTTATATGATTGAATCGTAAGAGCTTATCCAATCCGCTTAATTCACTATCCATTGTTGTTAATCATAAATTTTTCAGCTATAGCATGAATAACTGTGATATTCGTTTTTGTGTTTATGCATCTGATTCTTAAGTTATTCGCCCAATTTTTTTGAAACCAAAAATTGTGCAGAGGTTCATAAAAAATCTGTTTTTTTTGCCAATTTGTTTAATTTGGTGTCAACTTTTTCTATTTTTTATTTTTGCATATATTTTATTTTTCTTTATTCTTTTATTTCATTGATCTTTCACGCAGGCTCCGGGGAATCTACCGCTGATGTAACCGATTTGGAGGATGACGTTTTCATGGTACGCTATAATATATGCGCCTATTTTTGCACGCATTTACCATCACGGCTTTTTATTTTTATTTATTTTAATGAGCCGATTCATACATTTGGTTTTTTTTCGTTTTTTGAGCTTTTGTATTTCTCACCTTTTAATGCTTTTTGTTTCGTGGTCCTATACTGTGCATATTGTATTAAACGGAGTAAATCAGTCTTGAATTTTAAAAATAATAAATCAATCAAAACGCACCTACGTTATTTCCACCTCTTCTTCAGTTTTCAAAGGAAAAATGGAAAATATTGTCCAGATGTTCTAGTCTGATCTCAAAAAATTAAGGATAAAATTGTCTGAAATCATAATCTAAGTCAGTCTATCCTGAAACCACTGGAAATTAGTTCAAACGTGTTGCAAAAATTGAATAAAATTGGCGGCTGATTAAAATTTCCGGACAATCGAGCGCTACCATAACATGTCCAAAAATTGTCGAAAATAGTCCCAAAAATTCAATTTTTACACGCAATAGAATCGCCAAAATGAGCTTTTTGTACAAAAAATTTTTAAACTCCAAAAATTTATTATAAAAATGTACAGACTTTTTCAGGTTTTAACGTTAACATCATAAGGAAAAATTTGGGAGGCTGGAAGTTAATTACAGCTAAAATTACTACAACCAATGCGTGTAAGTCTGTCAGGAGCTTTCAGCGAAACAACGCCATTAAACAATAAAATTTTCGGTCAAAATTTCTTTTATTTAAATTTATCATTTTGTTAAATTCCATGAAATTTGTTGTTATTAGTAACGATATCTTTTGAATTTTGCCAAAAATGGGACAAACTGTTTATATTACTTTTTTATCCATCTTTGCTGCATTAAAAAACTACACAAGCGTACCTGTTCAAAATTAAGCCTCTTAGACCAGCGATGCGACGGAAAATGTAGAAAATTTTGCTAATCGATGGCCTAAAATTATTAAAATAGTACGGGGACTGCGTGTACCGCCCACCAGTGGCGGATCCAGGATTTTGCTACGGGGGGGCGGTAACCCTAGGGGAGGCGGAACCCTGACTTGAGCGGAAAAATTAGCCGTTTTAACCCGAAAATCGCTAAAAATCGCTCAAAAGTTCTTATTTTGCGCACTATTTTGGGCCAATGAGGTGCGGCCGCCCCCCTCCCCGCCCCCTAAATCCGCCCCTGCCGCCCGCCCTCTCTAAATCCGTCCTTGAGTGAAATCAAATGAAAATTTGAACCGAGTCGTATTTTATCTGAAAGCGAATTTTGAAAAAATAGCAAGTTTATTAATATATTTCAAAAATTTTCAAATTTCCTAAAAATAAGCATTTTACCACTTGAACAGCCCGTTACGTTACCGATGATCGACAATAACAACCACAACGGCGGCGTTTCGCTAGCCAAATTTCACCCACTGCCCAAAAGCACTGCCAGGCCGTCGCCTGCCATCTTCCTCCCGTACTCGCCGCCCATGCCGCCGACGACGGATGCCGCCGTCGCCGGCGGAAGGCCGACGAAGACGGCGATCGCCCGCTTGCCGCCGCCGCCGTCGTCGCTGTTGAAAAAATCGTTCGATTCGACGGCGGCGTTATTGACCCAGCGACCTTTGTTGCCGCTGCAACAACCGTTGCAGCCCGTGCCCTTGCGGCTTACTGTTGTCCCCAAATCGGCGGCGTCCGCCGCCGCGCCCATGTGGAGCACGCACTACGGAACGGCGTTCGCCGTCGCCCAAGAGTCGCCCATTCGCCACTATTACGCCGAGCCGTTGGCATCTTATAGAATGGCCGCTAAATATAGGTGAGTGTGCTAACATGATCTTGGGGGTTCACCCTCTCAGAAATGTTTCAGCCCCGCAGAATTTGCGCTGTTCCGAAAAATCGAAGAAAAGTTGTTATTTTAAGCATTTTCAGTAAACTTTTGGCTCAAAAGTGTCAAAATTTTGGCACCAAGTACTCATTTTTCACCATAGTTTGTTCAATTTGACCGATTTTTTTATATTTGTCGAAGTTTTAAATGTACTTGATGTTCTGGGAAGAAAGAGCTTCATCGGAAACGTGAAAAAAATCATGTTTTTATCGCGTACTCGTTTTTGAGCCAAAAAGGGCACTCTAACAATTTTTAGTCTTGTCACTCCGCTCAATTCCCGTGCTGTGCATTTAGAATTGATTACTATATTCGGCATGCATTAGGATGATTTTGGGGATACAAATTATCAACCAAAACTTAATATTTTTACCCGTCGCTTTTGGACAAAAGTCTGTCGGTTTTAGACTGTTTTTAGATGGCTTATGTCCTTTTTGATGAGAAATTGTCGATTATAATTTCCATTCCGTCTCCAGGAAAACTGGCTCGTGAAAATTCGGCGAACCACGTAAAATTAACGAGACTATATCTGCAATTTTAAGAATTGAAAGTACTCGTATATCAGAATGTAACAGTTGGTTCTAATCTACCTATTGGCATTTTTGAAAATGTGGTACTAAGACAGTCTGATATTACTAATTATCAAGTCGTTTCTAATTTAGATGTAATTTCTGAACAGTAGAAATTTCAAAAAAAAATTTTAAACACTTTAAAATTTGAAAAATACTCATTCTCTGCGCTACATTGCAGTCAAAATTGAATTTTAATACTCAGAAATATAAATCACTAGACTAATTTGTTACTTAGCTTTGACTTTAAGCGAAGGTTGAGTATCAAAACCAGCTCAGCAATTTACCTTAATTTAGTAATTTATTACCATTTCAGATCGATACTCAGGTTAAAAAAGCTCAAAACTAAAAAGGCAAAAATTTATTTGCGTCACTTCAAAAATTATTGGTTTCGTTCATGCTTAGAAAGTCTCAAACTTGGATTGATTCTCAATGGTAAGCATTTTATAAATTTTCGATGATCCGCGCCTTTTCACCTTTCTGAACAAGATTCCCATAGTTCAATGTAAAATCGATAAAAAATATAAAATTCTCTGCGCTTCGTGCCATTTTTTCTTAATTTTTGTTGTCAGAGACTCGAAAGCTATTGTCGCAGTGAGATAAGATTAATTTGCAATGATCAAATTTGTTTATTTAAAAAAAATATTCGAAAATGTCCAAAATTTACAAAAATTTGGAGTAAGATCTTCCCAATCTCAATAAAAGAAATTATCAAGTTCGCAAAAGTCAAATCGTCCACAATTTCAGAAATAAAAAAGCAAATTCAAGCACATGCTTCTCATAGCGTTGTGAGAAATATCCCTAAATACGATAAGCAAAATCTTCGAAAAATAATTAATAATTAAATTCGCAGCTTTTCTGGTAAAAAGGTGAGCCAAATTTCTATATTTTGCTTGCGTTAGGCCTTTTTTCACAAAAAAATTGACGGATGATTTGAGCAGTATCAAATTTTCTGTCTATCCAGCCCAGAACCCCGGAATCAAGCTTTCAATTTCTTTTGCGATTTCCTTAGGTCCTAATGGGTCATAGAAATCGACGAGAAATATTAAACACTACTCTTCTTTGCCCTTAACTTCAATTTTCGGCATTTTTTTACGCTTGAAAATGCTTCGATTTCCCCTCGAGACCCTCATAATTTAGACGCTGCGCATGCATGCGTAAGTTTCCAAAAATGGTCAGCTGCCACAAAACAACCAAAATCGTGGCGCCTTCACGTGCGCGATACGAAAATTTATATAAAATAAGATATAAAAACTTACATAAAAACCTACATACTTGAACCAAAAATACCTTATTTGTTAAAAGATACAGGCCCGACGAGCCGTCGTCGTCGTCAGGCGTTCTGATGCCGTCGCGCGTCAAAACATCGGCGACGACGTTCGAAGAAGAGTCGTCGGCAGTTAGCGGCGCGAGAGTCGAATTGGCCGGCAGTGGCGGCGCGATGGCGCCCCACAAACGGTCCTCGTCAGCATCAGTGAAGGTGGCCAGCGGCAGCATATTGGCGTTGGTGCCGTTGACCCGGTCGACAGCAACGTCGCCATCGGTGGCGGCCGGCGCCTGCGGCAAAAAAGCCGTCGCGTCATCATCGGCCGCCAGTTCGCTGTCGCAAATCTTGCGCCGCGATCAATGCCGCTACTGCCACCAATTCTACTACGCGCAGGGCCAGCGACGGCAGCAGGGCGGCGCCGGCGCCGCGTGCCCCGACGCGCCCGATCCGTGCCGCGCGTGGGCGCGGCGCCTGACGTGCCTGTGGTGCGCCGAACGCGCGGCGCGTCGCTGTTGCCCCGACGTAGACGCCGGCGACGGCGGCGCCGCCGGCGACCGGCTGCGGCGTCTCTCGACGCGTCGGACGCCGAATAGTCCTGCTGCTTATCGGGCTGCTGATGCCGTGTCTTTGGTGTTATCCGGTTATTTGGCTTTGCGCCAAATGCTGTGAGCGGAGCGGTGTCGTCCGGCGAACGCACGAACCCGTGCGCCACAGCGGCGCGTCGACGGCGACGGCGCCGGCGGCGCCGACACTGGCGTCATCGGCTCTGAGCAGTTCGCCCCATTTATCCAGGGCCAAACGCATCTCGGCGTATAGATGATTCGATTTACGCGCAAATATACTGTAGAGCTAAGACCGTACATGTAACGGCTCAAGATTTGTGGGGGGGCGGGCTTCGTCATTTTGTAGGGGAGGTAAATGACGTCTATTTTTCGGCAGAAAATTTCAAAAAATGCCTAAAAAATGGCCAAAAACGCAGATTTTCTATAAAAAAACGAGGACGTCGAAATTTTCTTATTTCGAGGGATGGGGGCGATCGACTTCGGGTAAGGTCTGGGATCGCGTCATCCTTAGCTGTCACATGTTTGGCTTTGTCTGTACAACTCAAATTATAGCAGCTATTTAGCACAGCCATATTATGCGTGTTTGTTTATTTCGGAGTCGGCCCCCGGAAATTCGGACTGTCCATTCTGATCTTTGTGTCAACGTTTTTCGTTTTGATTCGACATTTTAGGGCTTTCACCGTATTTTAAACTAATTTTGTTATTACTATATTCAATCCATTGTTAAAATATGGAATTCGCTGAATTTTCATGATTTTTATTTCACTTGATCTCGTACAGGCCGCATTCAGTATTTCAAAAAGTGGACAAGTTTAGTTATAAAAATAAATTGAATGTCTAGAGAATGATTGAGTGAGATGGCTCAATATTCCATTAGTAAATCAAATGTAATTCGTATTTTATCAGATGCAATTCGTATTTTTGAAAAATTGGCAAAGAAAATTGTCATATTCAGTAAAAAACGCAAACGGAACACGGTCGATGACTTTTTTGCCCGAAAATTGGGGCTAGGTTCAAAAACTAAGTGATTTGGCGAACTGCCAACGTTGGCAAAGACCCATCATGCCTCGTGTCACACGTGTCCGATTTCCAATATTTTTTTTTATTATGACTGTTATGTATCATTTTTCGTTAATGTCTCTTCGTGTTGTTCGTTCGTCAAGCTAGTCGTCGTCCTATTCTCGTGTAGTCTACGAAATTGATAAAACGCATCGGAATACTGAATAAAACATGAATCGATATGTGTTTGAAAAATTTAGAAAAACAGAACGACTGACGAAAATTGAGGCGAGTTCTTTCCTTGCTTAGCGCCAAAAAATGGCTAAAAAATTAGATCATAAAACATATCAAAGTTTAATAGGTCAATGGAAATGTAAATTACTGTTTTTTTCACTTTTCCGTTTTGAAATGAAATTCTGCTAAAAATCCCTCGAAATATTCGCACTGGTTCTTTCTATATCATACGCAGCGATTCGTTCATCATGCTTTTTGTACTGCACGTACATAAATTTACTTAGACTGCCATTTTTGTCTTTCTTCAGGTCGTCACTTTTAACCTTATCTGTACATACTATATGTGTCATTCGTTGTTATAAGCTGAAAATAAATCGCTGTATGTGCGAAACAGATTAGGACATATATAACACATTAGGGAAGAAAACAAATTCCAAACTTTATCACCGAATTTACTGTCATTTTAAGGTGGGAGGGGGGATTGTTAATTCGATTCTACCACATTTTCTTTAAAAAGTTTCGCCTTCTGAACTTTTAGGCGAGAAGCAGTTTGGGGTTAGAGAAACCTCAACGAAAAAAATTTTGACGAGAAATGCGCAATTGAGGTCATAAAACAGACAGAAATAATTTTTTTACAAAACTGCTTGAGATTAGGCTACTTTCTATCTTATTTTCGCATTGATTTGTCAATTTTCAGACTAGTCTATCGAAAATTGTTCTGTGCACATTATGATGATCAAACCTCCCAGAAAATTTGAAATGAACAAATTTGCTACCTCTAATAATGCTACTGTACAAAATGGGCTACAAAGGATTTTTCGTAAATAACATAATGTGAATTAGAATTATTTCAGGTTGTTTAGCAGTGTTTATACCTATTTTGGTTGAGTCGTAAGCCTTTTCACCTCAAAGCTGCTTCCTGTAAGAATAGTGAAAAATGCATGACTAGCTGGGACACGATCCCAAGCTTCCTCATCATGTTCACCATCTAGGCTGATTTCTTTGATCACTTTACAGCGACTGATTTTATTTTGCTTACTTATTAATGTTTCTTGCCTTCTTTTTATGCTCGTATGACAATTATAGGGCATTGTAAACATGCGCAGAAAATCGAAGTTTGACTAATTTGCAAACAAATGCTAAACGTTCCATGTAAAATTAGCTGCTGGAATTCGATTCGAGATTCTTAAAATCGTATTTAGCAATTTCAAAAGCCATGCGTTTGCTGCTTTCGGTTTTGTTTACATTGAATCGTATGCACGTTTGTTTAAATTATTCAAGAGGCTATTTATGATTTGATATCCTGCTTTGCTGTGAGCTCGTCCTCAGTGAGGAATCATGGATTTCGATGCCTTCCGTTATTTCCTGTTAACCCGTCCCCGATGTGTTTTACGGCGCCAGATCGTGCATTTTTAGTCGTAATTTTGGAATCAGAGATCCAATAAACCCAAGGACCAAAGTTGGGAAGTACCATCTAAGTTGTGCTTCGGCAGAAAACCTAAAAATGATAAAAATTCGAATAAAATTTACCCGCTGCTATTCGAGATATGAAGAAAAGTGCAACCTTAAAAAGCGTTTTTCTCACGATTTTCGTCACTTTACACTGCAGTGTAAAATGGTTTACATGAGTCGATAGCGCATTAAAAGTTGGTCTAGGGTGGCATAAAATATTCACCCCACGACAATTACAGAAGCCGTTAGAAACGCTTAAACATTTTATAAAATCCGTCGTTTCCGGGTTTCATAAGCCCGATCGAGCCATTTTGGTCAAAAATTCGGAATCAGGGGCCCGGATTACCTATTGAGTCAAAATATGAGAATTGCTTTATTATACAGCAAAAACTTTCTTCTCCGACACACACACACACACACACACACACACACACACACACACACACACACATCACAGACAACTTCGAAATCATAGCTAGCGCGATAGCGCTACCTATAATATACTTGGCCACCTTTTTTCTTATATGTTTATCACAGCGAGTGCAAATTTCGTGTCCCCCCCTCACAGCAACAACGGCACACACCTGGGAGGTGCGGTTTTTTTTAAACGATAGATGATTGAAAAATTCGATGTACCATTCTTTTCTTTTGTTTACACTCAATGCCGAGTTAGCAATGAGTGTGTAAAGTGTGAACCCAAAAATTAAATAATTTGCGGAGGGCCAATTTTTTTAAATGTTGCCCTCGAGCTATAGATTACGAATCTGACCTTAAAATTTCTTTACACTTAATGGTTGTTGCACAAAAATGAAAAGTATACGGGTTTTTTACTCCTTGCGTGTTTTCAACTTATCTAACTCAATTTTGGTTTCTGTGCAGTCTAATTAGTTTTATAATGTAGAGGGTTACAATATCTCAAGGGACATTTTTTTCTCTTTTAACGCAATATTTCTCAATCTGTGATCGTTTCAGTGTAAAGGGTTCGAGACGAAAAACGAAATTTCTTAAGCTACTCCGCTAAGTGGGCAGAACATGCTAATTATGCTTAAAACGTACTCTGACCTTAGCGTTACAGATCCTAGTTTATTTCGTTTCTATACACCCAATATTGCGTTATTAGCACAAGTGTAAAGTTTTCACTGAGAAGCGCTTTTCGCCCAGAGCATTGGATATCAAACAATTAGCGGAGGCCATCTTTTCTCAAAAATGTTGCCCCTGAGTTGTAGATTACGAATCTGAACTTAAAATTTCTTTACACCTAATGGTTCTTGCACAAAAGTGTAAAGTATACGGGGTTTTTACTGTTAGCGTGTCCTAAAGCTTATCTAACTTAATTTTGGTTCCTGTGCAGTTAATATAGGGGCTGCAATATCTCAAAAGGTAAAACTTTTTTCTCTAATAATGCAATATTTCTTGATCTGTTAATCTGTGATCATTTCAGTGTAAAGGGTTCGAGACGAAAAAAGAAATTTCTTCAGCTAATTGCACCCGCCAGAATTTTGGCGCTGCCCACCCATGGATATATGGCCTAAAATATTAAATAAAAGAATGTTAAGGGTGTAAAAGGAGGGGACTAAGGAAAATATCCCTATATGCGCAGAAGCCATAGGAATGTGCTAAAAAGTTAGACTTCCCCTAAACAACGCAAAAATCGAAGTATATTCTGCGGCCTATGCGCGTTTCAGCATATTTTCCGTAGTAATTTCGATCACGATGGCGAGTGTTTCGATTACTTTATTTTGGAAGATTAGAAGAAATTGTTTGTGGTTTTTCATGCAGACTATTGAGTTGGCCATATAGGTGTAAAGTTTACACTATTATCTGTTACGCCAGAGCACTGTGGAAGGTCAAGATTTCATTAAATAAATAATACATTGATTAATTCAATAGTCATGGAAGTGTCTTCAATGCTCTTTCGCGGAACACTTGAGATACGCTTTGTGACTACACCCTCATTTTTCACAGGCCGCAGAATATACTTCGATTTTTTGCGTTGTTTAGGGGAAGTCTAACTGTTTAGCACATTCCTATGGCTTCTGCGCATATAGGGAAATTTTCCCTAGTCCCCTCCTTTTACATCCTTAACAATGAAGAAATTCAAGTATATTTACCTTTTTTGTTCCATCGGAGCATTTTTCTTTGCTAGTTAATACTATAGTTAATCGATGAATTAATGTAATGGCTATAGTTAGGAAGAAGCCCGCCTATTTCCGCATTGTTTTTCAGATTTATGATTGGTTTCTCTGGGGAGTTAGGTATTTCCAGGTGATTTTCATCATGTCAAAAGTGTATCTGTAGCACATTAGGCTGATGAAGAATGTACTTCTTTCAGTGTTTAATCAAAACTACGATAATTTTTATTTAAAATGATATTGTTGCAGATTTTTTTACATACAAAGAATAGGAGAAAAGAGGATTGTCAATTTCGGTCCGGAATGTCTAACCAAAAGCTCATGATAAATATAGACGTCTTGAATAACATGATTTCTTTACCTAATCATAGGAACTTCTTGTAGCTAAGATTTTGCTACAGTATATGTATGTTTAGGTGTCATATTTGAGTTTTTAAAGTGTCTCGGTGGCAATTTCAACCCAGGAATATTGATACAGCATTTCTTCATCCTTTTCTGATCTTGAAACCACTTTTCAAGCTTTTAACTGACGATATGATTGATTCAAAAGTGGGATTCGATTTGTTAACCCCCAAACCTGCATTTTTTGCTGTTAAGTCCAGGGGTAGCAATTCTCCCTGTTTCATCCCTTAATTTGCCATTCAATTCTTATTCGAATTTTTCGAGATGCAGTGTAATTTACATGAAATTTAATGCTAAATTATATTCAGTTTACGTCGATACATCATTCTGGCTAATTTGCAGATTCTGATATTTAATTGATAGAAATTTATTTAACTTTAAAGCAGGGTTGCCAGGTCCATGTGTTTGCACTAGATTTAGTGCATTTTGAAGAGCTTAGTGCATAATTTAGTGCTTAAGGCTTTTAGTACGATTTCCGGTGCAATCTAAGGTTTTTCAGTGAATTTTTTTAATGCATTCGAATTTTTTTGCATTCAAGATATGTTTTGTATCAGTAGTTATTGTCATTCACTCTTACTGTAGATCTTGCATTATACAATGAACAATTTTGAGGTTTTTGAATTATCCTCTACGAGCGAACAAATTCAGAACATGAGACATAGCTCATTAGAAAGAACATTAAAGTTTCTAGCTATTTACAGAAAAAAGTTTTCAAATATTCCGGAAATTCACAGAATAATAGCTGAGTGCAGGGGCAGCCATATTCCAGAAAAATTAAATTGAAATTGCTGGACGTAATATTCAGAAACACGAAAAACAAAAATAGTTGAAATTTAGAGCACTAAAATATCTATCTATTTTGCTATTTTCCAAAATATGAGTTTTAACTCTTTTTCGAACTCTTCACCTAGTATACTATAGACATAAGCTAGCCAAACTTTTTTTGGCAAAATACTTTCATAATTAAAATTATCTATCTAGAAAATTTTATTTTATTGAAATCCATCAAGTAGTTCTTGTCTTAATCTCAAAAATAGCCATTTCACTAAACAGCATTATTCAATGGTGAGGAGGTATACTTGCTTTGGCCTAGCAGCTGTACTGCAGTTACAGGGTATAATATAATTTGCATTACTTTTTATGAAAGCTAAATGAATGACAATTATTTATTGTTCTTAATTTGTTCATAGGTATCAATGGATCAGAAGCTAAAAGCATAAATGCACCAAATTTTCCAGTTTGTGTGAAAATTGCGTGAGATCGATTGCTCATGTACAGTAGTTTTGTCTTCTAAACCGCCCGAAATTGCTCAAATATGATTTAGACACGAAGAACAAGTGAATTTTTTCGGCGTATCCGCTCCGGCTTCATTAGTTTTTGTCTTCTAGTCCACTGACAACAGCTAAAATTTGGCTAATATGACATAAAGAACATGAAATTCTTTCCGGCGCACCAAATTTATTGTTTATCTATATTTTTATCTTCTACATAGCCTGCTCAAAACTGCTCAAATTTGAGCTAGACAAGTAGAAAATGTTAAATGGATTATTTATTTTCTGTATTGTTTTTCTTTGTAGTGCACAAAGTTTAAATGCAAGACAGAAGCTAGGAAATGATTCGTCGAGTAAAAGATGAGAAATCCGTTGTACCTATAGATAGATAGTGTACAGGATATATTTGCTTGATACGAGTATGAAATGACGTGAAAATTTTTCGAAATATTTCCCCAAAATTTTCTTTCGCCATTGCATAGAGCTCGCTGAGATACGCTCAAAAATGTCTTTATTTTGTTTGACCTCGAAATGTTCGCCCCCTCTAGAAATAAAATCCTGGATATGGGCCTAATTATGATATTTCTGCTGTTTGTTATCATTAGACTTTTAGATTGCTGTTATTCGAATTTTCGACGACAAACAATAGTGTAAAGGTTCATAGAGGTACTCAACAGATGCAAAGTACAAACGGTGATTGTAATTCGGATCTTACTGGTGTTTTAGTGCTTTTTGCTCAGAGATTTCATTGAATAAAGTTTCATTTTATACTGTAACACGTCTCATTATACGAAATGGGACGTTTTGGCGCCGCCGTTTTGGCGCCACACTCTTTGTAATATTATTAATTATTTATATTTCATTTGTGAATAAAGTATAATATCGATTCTGAAAGCCCATTCAATTCTCTACGTGATGTTATAAATTACTTTAGAATATCTTTAAATTTAGTGGAGATAATTAAATGCATCTAAAAATACACTGCATTTTCTACAGTTTTTCGGTCGTACACGAATGAATACTCATCGAATCGAAAAGAACAATATGCTATTTTTTAGCTTGTAGAACCTGCTTTCTGGATATATAACTTATTTTTAAATGCTTTAAAATTGATTTAATTAGAATAATTTATAAGTTGCTGGCGCAAAACGGCGGCGCCAAAACGTCGTAGACCCCTCATTATACGTTTAACCAGGCTAACTATATTATAAATGTTTTTATTTCAACACTGAATATGGTACATTTTTTTAATGCAAATGTAAAAAATCCGGTGCACTTTTCAGTGCATTTTCAGCTTCAATCTGGTGCACTCTAGTCTTCGGACCTGGCAGCACTGCTTTGAAGGCAAAAAAGGTGGCAATTTCGACCCAGTTGACGGTAATATGATAACAAACCGTTCTGCTACACGGCTATTCGGAACTGCTTATATTATATGTATGCAGATTTCTATTCATCACCGGTTATTTCATGCTTTTCACGATTCAAATATAACCTTTATGAATGTGAATAGGACTTTCATGGAATTATTGATTGATTTTGAATATTTGTTCTGCCATAAATTCGCGTGCAAAATGATAAGTTTTACATATTGCCGATTTTGGGAAAATCCTGGACTCCAATATTATTTCTCCTGGCTAATTTCGCAAGCGTTTCTCGTTACTTATCACTTTCTCATTTTGTACATAGGAAAATACGAAATCCGAGCTCCGAAATTTTTTAAACAATTAATCGTGAAAATTAATATTAGAATTTAAGTAACTCGTCATTATCATTAATTTTATCGTCTGTTATTCTGTGAAGATTACGTCTGTTATTATGTATTATTCTGTGAAGAATCTTCACAGAATAACGGACATATGTCTGTTAATTCTGTGAAGATTCCTTGCTTTCATTATTAATTCCTATTATAGAAAAAATGCTTTGAATTTCGATAGCTGCGATAACGCATAATTTTCAATTTAGCCGCAGAGCTCAAGTGAAGCTCGGATAGACGCTTTATTTGCATATACACAAACATGGGCTTAGGCCCGTCTGAAGCCCTAGAATTCGGAATAAACCCCAGAATTCGACAGACCTCTAGAATTGAAATTGCAAAAAATTTTTATTTTTTGCGCGATTTTTTTGATGCCAATAAATAGAGCTGTTGAGGAACGTCGAAAAATGATATTCTTCCCTAACAATCAATTTTTCGGCACTTCTGACCTTTGAGAATTTTAGGACTCCTAATTCGGTTGATGCGAAGTGATAGCAATCGTGCTGTTTGTACGTTCATGCCTTTTTATTAATTCTGTAATCTGAGTTCATGTCAGATATCCACTTTTGACTTTATTTCGTTGACCTACAAACTTGCGCTTAATTGGCTTTCAAATTTGAAAATTGCCTAAAGCGTTTAATTAATCCAAATCCGACTGCTCTTTCTATTTCAAATTAAGGTTTAAAGCGTTTTAAGGCGTTTAAATAAATTACCTATCCATTCTTATTGCTTCAATAGAACTTTTTGTCAAATAGTAAGAAGTCATCAATACGAGAAAGGAGCAAAAAGAAATAAACAAAAAGAAATAATGAGGAGAAAAATAGAAAAAAGGAAAAAAATAAAATTAAAATAAAATAAAAAAATAAATAAATAACCATGCAAATATTTAAAAAAAGAAGAAGAAAGAAAGACAGATATAGAGGTGCGTGCATCATGGTATTAGTAAGAAAGAAAGAAAGGACATGTAATATAGCACAAGTGTACCTAAAAATAATTATATTATGAGAGATTACATGTTTTATGAGGCGCAAAAGTCTAAATGAAACGGAAAAAGTAGGCAGGATAATAAAACAAAAACTTACATAAACAAGGTAAGAAAAAGATTAATTATAACTTTTTAAATTTATAACTTTTTTCCGGATCATAAATGATTCTGTCTATAAAAAGATGGCAGAAAATCGCTAGTTTAAGCATAGCTCATTGTTGAATTCTACAATGCGCTTAAAATCATTTAAATTGAAGGATTTACCCCTTTGTACATAAATTTCGCTTGTGTCACTCAAAAATTCGCTTAATTGTTCGGACACTATGTTTTAAAAAGATTAATTTTTACGTAGGATGTTGTTCAGTTTTTCCGACCTCTTTAAGTGAATGCAACTCGTCTAACGCCAATGAATATATCTTCAAATATTCCTCAACAATTTCATGGGATGAAGTCAACTCATCACCTGGGTTGAAAAGTCGATTGATGGGCCAAAATTTTTAGGAAGCAAAAACTGAAAAATTCAGACGTTCCAGCTTGAAACGAGCAAACGAGCATTTATATTTATCGTCTAGCGGGAACTTGTCCTTTATTTTACCTAAAAAGGTTTAGTTTTCGTAGAAATTTCTTGCCGGGTGAAATTCGCACTTTATTAACAAAAGTTTTTGAATCTAGCAATTACTGATATAATCGTTGATTTTATTGTTCGTTTTGGCTATTCTCATTTACTATTTTCCTCCGTACCCGCAATTTTTTGTTAATTTGTCTCGGTTCTTCTTTATATTTGTCTGATCTTGGTCGAATTAACTGTATACGCTAATCTGACGGAAACGGACGAAGCAAATAAGGTCAACTTTTAAAGATTTCCTGATTTTTTCCAAACTCAAGGCTGATTCAATTCGATTATAAAATTACTCAAAAATTGAGTAAAATTAAAAAATTGAAAACTTAAGAAAAATATAAGTGGATAAAATTTTGTTCTAAATGAAAGTACTTTAAAATTTATGCAAAAATTTAGTCTGATCGAATTTGCTAATACGCGAACCCAAAATTCGATTCGTAAGAGAACCAGGACAATTCATTTTCCAACTGTTAGTTTTATAAACTTAGCGCTAACTGACATTACTGCTAAAAATCGGTTGCTGTAGCATTGCCAGTTTTGAAAAAAGGCGATGACGTAATCGCCCGGATTGTTATGCTAATTTACTTTCGATATCATAAAATACGATTCCAAGCTTGCGTATGTAGATAAATAACAATTCCGTTTCCATTCTATTTGCACAAGCGACTGGCTAAATAAGTTATTTCGGGTTTTTCGCCACAATATATTGATAAGTTTGTTGGTTTTATAAAGCGAATATAAGTCGATAGATCGGCTAGCCTCGCTAATCTTTGTAATCGAAATTAATTTGTGTCATTAGGTCGTCGGTGAAGTGATAAGCTTATCTTCACACGCTTTTTGTTGCCGAAAATAAATTAGTCGCTACGAAGCCAGTCTAGTAATTGATATTTTTGGACGTATTTAATCTGTTCGACTAACTCGCTCGCTCGATCGTTATCAGCTAAAATGGGCGCCGCGGCTCAAAAAATGTTGCAACATCCGCTGGATCCGCTTAGCGCCCAAGAAATCGCCAAAGCGACCACCGAAATTTTGAAAAAGACGAAAAATTTCAAATTATAAAGAGTTTAGGTTTATTTCTGTGTCGCTCGTCGAACCGAGCAAACAAGATATTTTGGCGTACGAATCGTCGTCGCCCCAAACGATTCAAATCGACAGAAGAGCGGTAAATAAATTGAGTAATTTGAAAGATCTAAAAATTTAACCCGGAGAAACGTAGAACTTCCATATTTAATTTTTATAATTTTCGATGAAAAATTTGGACGCACGAAATGATAAAATAATGACAAAATTAAAAATGAAATAAAATATTTTTTGATAAAAAAATCGAAAATAAAAAATAAAAAATTTTAAAAAAATACTTTGTCGGGGAGAATATATTCCAGACTTTACCTTACCATTTTTTAATTATTCTAAATGTTGTTTGGAAATATTGCATTGTGTGTACATGCAAGTCGTCCCTGAGGTAGTATTCGGAAAATCTAATTTTTTCATAGGTCAGAGGTCACCCAGAGAATTTTTCAGCAGAAATAATCTAAAAAACTAGCAAAAATGATTAAAACGGCGCAGGAACCACATTAATCCACCAGTTCCTGTTTTGGGCAATTTCGAGTAACTTTGCAGAAAACATTTTATTTTCATTCATTTTGTGCCTTCATTTTGCCTCTTAGAAAATTTCTCATTTTTTAACTCCGAATGTCTTTTACACCCTCCAAATTATCCTCCTGGCACGCATGTCTGGTTATCATGTTGATATGCGCAAACAATTGTTTTCCTGAATAATCTTTAAAGTGTCACTGTATCTTTAAAATTCTTAGTAATAGTCTAAGCTTCTCCGATCATTTTCTTCGAGAAAATTGAAATATTTCCAACATAAAGCGATCAAACTAAAAACACTAGTGGCTCTTTGTAGTCAGAATTTTAACATTCTATTCCAGTTTAAATGTTTTTCTGAGAATTTTTTCATATTTTTAATTCTATGTTTTTTACGGGATTTTCTTATCATAAAAAACATTTCCATACTTTTCGTGTATTAATTATTCTTACTCGTTTTTCGCGTAGAGCATCGTTTTGTCGGTGAATGATGATTGCTCACTGTGGGAAATCGACGTGAATTTGTCGAAATTACGAGTCGAAAAATGGAATTTGGTCAAAAGCGGCCAACCGTCGGCGAACAACGAAGAGTTCGCCCAAGTCGAACAAGCCATCAAGAGTTCGCCATTGGTACTCGAGGCGCTTGAGAAACGCGGCATTCCCAACACTGACCAGTTGATCATCGACCCTTGGCCATGCGGAAAATTTAATTTCGGTAATCGAGTATTCATAAGTTTGATAAAAATTTAGACAAAAATTTCAATTCTGGCGTAAAAATAGTGTGAATTGAAAATTCAAAAATGTATTTAATTTGCGCATCATAGAATAATAAGAATAAAACTGTAAAAATAATAATAAAAGTTGATGATTATGCCTTAAGATTGGTGGTTCGGACCTGCCCTGAAGTGCGAAAATTTTTAAGGCCCTACAAAAGCATTTTTTGCAAATTTTTATGTTTTCTTACGAATTTTTTTAATAAAAATGCGTAGAGTTTGTTGGTAAACTTCTTAGAAATTTTTCTATAGGATTTTCTTCGACTGATATCCATACGTGGGCAGCAAGAAAATTTGGGGGGGGGGGGGTGCAAGATTTTTACTGAAGGTCGAAAAATGGCCTTAAAAATGGTGGTATGGCGATAAAAACACCATTTTTCGACGTTTCTCATCGAGCACTATCCATTGGCATCAAAAAAATTGCGAAAAAAACGAAAAATTTTCAAAAATTGAATTCTGGGGGGTATTTTGATTTCTGGGGGGGGTATTTTGGTTTCTGGGGGTGCATACCCCCTAACCCCCACGCCCAGGTGTGCTGATATCCTTTATTTTGCTACAAGTAAATTATTATATACAGTAAGCCGTGTATCTTTGACTTAACGTATTATTAATTGCATTTGTTCTTCTGAAAGGTAGTGTTGCAGACACAGAGTAATTTAAATAATCAAAAACCTGGCTCACATATTTGATGCATTGCATGAAATCAACAGAGCGTTAGTGTAATAAATGGCCATGTAGCCTCATAGGGGGTTTAGGATCTAGACCCCAGGTGGGCTATGGCAGCAGCCAAATTATGAGGGGTGCGATGGGGCTAAATCGCTAGAAATACTACCACAAATTCAATTAAGGGGTCCATCGATTTTAGGGATCCGCAAGATTTTCGAGGGCCCCACGCCCATGTGTGATCTGGACCTTTAGAAGGATAAACAAGTGAATGTTTTGAGAAAAATAAGCGAAATGAATGCTAGAAAGGGGAATAATTTTATTATTTTCAGCCGTAGTGCTTTAAATCGACCGAAGCCATGATATTTTTACATTTACATGGTTCAAAAGGCTTTCCGGCCGAACCGTGCTTAGTTTTCCGAAGGTTATTACTCTTTTAATTTTGCCTAAATTGAAAGAGTTGCTTTATTTTCAAATTTGTTAAAAAATCTCGATGGTAAATTGTTAAATTTTATTGAGAATTCTGGGCTTCGATCAAAAAAAAATTTTAGCGTCTATTTTGGGCTCAAAAACGGTGAATACACCTTAAAATCATCATTTTTTGGTCGTTTCTGACAATGTTCCACATTTATAAACTAAAAAAACTAAGAGAAATTTCCAAAAACATCGGGACAAATTTGAATAAATTGGACAAAATATAGATCAAAAAATGAGTATGAAAATTTGACACTTTTCGTAAAACAGTGCCTTTTCTACAAACTTTCAACAAAAATTATACGAATGCTAGAGGGAGGATGTTAAGTTTTTTTGGCAGGAGGGTGAAATTCCCAAAAAATCCCCAAAATCGCGTATGGTTACTCCTTATTAATTTTTTAAAAATTCTCCATTCCCTCGAAATAAATTCAACTCATTCTTCGAGATAAATAATTTTTTAAATTTACTTTTTTTATAGATTACGAGGCTGGCGGCCTCCGACGCCGTATAATGTCGCTATTATTTTTGAAACACGACAAAGACGATTTCTTTTACGCCCACCCGATCGATGGCGTTGTGCCAATAATCGATTTGCACCAAATGCGAGTTGTGCACGTTGAGGATCGATGGGCCGAAAGTCAAGGCGGCCCTTTGCCTATTCCGGCCAAAAGTTTTGTGTGCAAGTCAAAGCCGGAACCGCTTAAGCCGATTTTGACGAATCAGCCCGCTGGACCGAGTTTTGAGGTTTCCAAAAAAAAGTTTTGTAAATTTTCTCACAAAAAAATAATAAAAATTAGAAAGTTTCTAAAACATTTAAAAAACACAAATTAAATTTATATTTTTTATTTTCTGTTTTTACTTTTTTTGCTCGATTTTGTACCTTTTTAAGTTTTCGACTATTTTAGAAATTCTGTTGTGATAAACAAATTACCGAAGGAAAAAGGACCGACTTTTGTGCATAGATGCAACTCGCAGTGCAAGCGATCCGGTTTACGGATTTGCTTGTGCGATTTATTATAAAATTTTGCATAGAATTTTTATTGCGGCACTTTTTTATTTAATCGCTGAATAGTATGACAAAATTTGCAAAATTGCTCCACTCGACTCGAAATACATATCCTCGGTACGCGTAACCCTGAAGTGGACCGTTCTTTTTTTGCAATTTTGGATGCTAATGGATAGAGTTTACGAAAAGCGTCTAAAATCGTGAATCTCAGTCCTGTTCACGTCTCATGTCTGTAGAACCTCAACACGACCGACCTGGGTGGGTCAGTTAATGAACTTTTTTGGGCGAAAATGACCTAAAAACTTGTATATATTCTAAATTGGCGTTTCAGCTACGTTGTTGAAAACTTCTGGTAAATTCCAAGCACTTTTAAAGAAAGCTTTCGATTTTCATCATTTTTTACCTCTATTTTGCCTTATTTCCCCCTGCAAATTTCTCATTATCCGTTCTGGGGTCTAGATACCCCCCAACCCAACCATCACGTGCATGCCTGGTTCTGTCTTTTATGGTTCATCGTAGATTTTAAGTATTGTTCAAAATTCAGCAGAATAGCGCGATTTCGCACTTACACAATTAGCACGCTAAATTGTTAAAAGCTCTCGTTTTGAATTCAAAATAGATCACCGATTCGCAATCTTGGATTTTCGGCAAAAGCTAAAAGATATGTGAATTGATACGCCTCGTTATCACGTTTGATATTGGTTCCTGAAACTGAAATTGCTCGAGGTTAGCTTAGATCGCATCATAAGTACTAAACTTTTCGCTAGTTTCGACTTTTGATTATCATTAATTGATATATGTTTATTGTTTTCATTGATTTTATCACATTTGTATTTGATTTTATTTTACTCTTGAAATTGTACGTTTATTCCATCTTCTCCCTCCTGTCAAGGTCCATGGAAATCGCATCGATTGGGCGAATTGGTCGCTGAGGATCGGATTCACGGCTCGAGAGGGTCTCGTATTGTATAATTTAGCTTACAAGGGTCGTTCGATTTTACACCGAGCATCGCTCAGTGAAATGCTGGTGCCCTATGGAGACCCCACGCCTGGGCAATTTCGAAAAAAATGCCTTCGACATGGGAGAATACGGAGTGGGCAAAGGAGCCAATTCGCTAAGAAACGGGCAAATTATCTAATCAATTAATACTGTTATTTCCTTATTAATTAATTGATTAAATTATTTATACTTATTATTCCGTTTATTTATTTATTTATTCATTTATTTACTTATTTACTTATATATTTATTTATCTATTCATTTGTTTATTTATTTATTTATCTATTTATTATTTATTTATTTATTATCAGTTAATTATTAATTTTTTAGGTGTGATTGCTTCGGAAACATACGTTATTTCGATGCATACATTTCGGACGCTTTTGGCAACCCCCACAAAATTCATCAACGCGATTTGCCTGCACGAAGAAGATGCCGGCTTGCTTTATAAGCATACGGATTGGCATACGAACGAAATCACGACAAAGTGAGATTACCGAAAATCCATTTTTGTCGACTTAATAAATGCTATAACACCGAATAATTACGGTGTTTTGAAATGCAGAAAAAATACTCAAAATAGTACGAGCAGAAATACGAGTAAGCCTCGAGAATCCAGCAATTATCTTGTTCGAAAGTTTTCAAAATTTTGCTTACATTTCCACGTAGAATTGTCGGTTGAAAAATAATATAGAATGAAAGGAAGGGTGGTAATAAAAGAAAAGTCAGAGAAACAAGGTTGAAATAGAAATGTAATAATGTTGAAAACAGAAGCCCAATACGCAGAAGATTGTTTTATAAATCTAACAAATGTAATATAAATGTCTAAAAACACGAAAAATAGTAGGTCGTTATCAGTGAGACAAAAATAGATAGGAAAACAGGGGAGGAGGTAAAAACGGAATAAATAAATAAATATGTAAAAAATATAATAAATAAAATAAAATGAGAAAGAAAAAGAAAAAGTAAAGGAGGCATGCAGTTAGTAAAAAAGAAAACGAAAAGACGTTAGAATTAGCAATTTTTTTAAATCTCAATTTTGCGCACTACTAATTATACAGACACGTTTTAATGTTCTATTACTTCTAAACAGAAAATAAATCAGATTCTTAAAAAACTAGCCTTAAAATGATTTTAAGGGCGAAATTTTAAAAACTAGGTAATTATTTTTATCCTTGTAACTTTTATATTTTTGAATACAATTAAATAATATTTTTTATAATTTATTTTGATTTTTTGCTTTCCTTCCTAATTTCAAATACAACAACAATTGTTTAGGAGAAACAGAAGACTAGTCCTATCGTTCATTTCTTCACTCGCAAACTACGACTATGCGTTTTATTGGTATTTATACTTGGACGGAGCTATTGAAGCCGAAGTAAGTTCTATAATTCAGTGTCCCAAAATAAAAACAGTCAAATTGAAAACTTTAATGTATAACATTTTTCGTAAATATGTATAGTTTTAATAAAACTTTTTCATTATTAACGTACGAGTACTTAGTGCGCATTTTATTATCTAATCAATTATACAAGTAATTAACTTCCTTTATTTATTATCTATGCTTAATTATTTATTTATTCTTTTTTTGACCTTCTTTGTAGAATATGTATACCTACTTTTCAGATTAAACTTACTGGCGTGGTTAGTGTAGGTGCTTTTCGTGACAATACGGAATCTAAGTATGGCACGATCATTGGCCCAAATTTATACGCACCGATTCACGAACATTTTTTCTGCTATCGATTAGATTTCGCGATTGATGGAGTGAAAAATTCGGCGCTAAGAATCGACTTGGAAGCGGAGGGTTTCTATTTCGATTTTACAATTTAAATTTAATAATTTAAATTGTATAAATTAACAATTCAAAACGTTAAAATTTTTGGCAATAATTGGAAGCGTGAAAAGTAAATGGCGGATTGGTAAAAGTATGTGAAAGCGCAATGGAATAGAATACAAAAATATTTGTTAAAATATAATATAAAATAAGATTAAAAAGTAGAAATGAATAAAAAATAATATGGGAGTGATAAGTCAAGAATAAATGAAAAACCCCGTGTCTAAAAATACAGAATATAAACTCTCTGGCAAATATCTGCGACACACTATAACTGATTCGAGCAGAAAAACTTGCGCATATATACGGGTGTATCAAGAGTAATTAAACGGATTAGGTTATATATAAATCCAAATTGATGTCGATTGATTACTTTATATTTTTCTTGTTTGTTGAGGCATTTATCTTAAATATATTCTAATTATATTGAATGGCGGAAGTCGTTTATCTCTGGAAGAAAAATCAAATGTGTGCGACTGTATTCAATTTATGGAAGTGCTCATCAGGTTGTTCGGATATGGCCGAAAGATTTTAGCTCACAACCGCCGGCTGTTAGAACAATTATCAACGTGAACCCACGTTTTGATAAGACCGGAAGTGCTGCTGACCTTCCTCGCAGCGGAACCCCGGATCGATCAGAGGTCTGAAGAAAACGATTAATCTGTTCTTGGAGGAGTTCCATAAGGAACCGGGTACCTCAATTCGAAAAGCATCAGCTCATTTGAATGTGGATAAAATGGTGATTCAGCGTATTCTCCAGGAACATAAGCTTGAAGGCCTATCATCACACCTGGGCGTGGGGGTTTGGGGGGCGCACCCCCCAAAACCAAAAATACCCCCCCCAGAAATCAAAATACCTCTCCCAGAATTCAATTTTTTGAAAATTTTTTTCGCTTTTTTTTGCAGTTTTTTTGATGCCAATGGATAGTGCTTTGATGAGAAACGTCGAAAAATGGTGTTTTTATCACCGCCCATACCACCATTTTTAGCGCGCCATTTTTTGACCTTCAAAAAAACCTTGCACCTCCCCAGAAATTTCTTTGCTGCCCACGTATGACTATCATCCTTTCTCTGGTTCATGGCTTACTTGAAGATGATTACGATCGGCGCTTGGAATTTCGTGAAACATGGCTGAAAACTTGGATGAAAATCGGGGGTGGAAGATCTTGTTTTATTTTGGTCGGCCGAGTCGATTTTCCACTTAGACGGTCATGCTAGCATCGCCAAACAACTGTATCTATTGGGCACAAAAGAATCCGCACATGCAAATATGACTTAGCTTAAAATCCCCATGGTTCTGCGTTTGGGCTGATTATGGCCGCAGGGAATCATTGGCCCTTATTTTTTTGATGATACTGTTACACAAGAAAGCTATTTAACAATGTTCAATGATAGGGCTTTGGCCAGATTTATCAAAGATTGCAATGAAGCAAATTCTATGTGGTTTATGCATGATGGCGCACCAGCCCACTATGCTCTTCCAGTTCGTCAATGGCTAGATGCGAGCGTGTCCAAGCCGTTGGCTGGGTCATCGAGAACCTGTTGAGTGGCCTCCACGTTCATGTGATAATACTCCACCCGATTTTTTCCTTAGGGGCGTTTTGAAAGAAAAGGTATTCGCTCGGAGACGGCAGGCAATCTTGATGAGTTGCGGCCAGTTCATCACAGACGGATTTGCTGAGATAACGCCAGAGTTGGGCGCAAAAGTTTGCAGATCAGTCCGTCATAGACTATGGAAATGTACAGAGCTTAATGGTGCTCAAGCACTGTAAAGCTGTGATCCATTTATCCTCCATTTTTTTAGTTTGGTTGTTAATCTACATTGTCCAGTATAAATTTCGATTGGAAATAAATTTTATCTTTTCAGGGAGATGAACATATCCGTTTATTTACCTCTTGATACACCCGTTATATAAATAAATAAATAAATTTATATATATATATATATATATATATATATATATATATATATATATATATATATATATATATATATATATATATATATATATATATATATATATATATATATATATATATATATATATATATATATATATATATATCATTGGTAGCGCGTTAGCGCGTACCTATAATATACTTGGGTACCCCTAACACCTGTGCACCCCCCTACAGCTATAACGGGACACTTCTGGAAGGTGCGGTTTTTTTAAAAGAAAGATAATAAAAAAATTCGCTGCCCGTGTTTTTTGTTTTTCTTGAAACTCAAAACTGACTGTGTAAAGAAGGTGTAAAGTTTTTGTGTAACGTTATAACATAGGACAAATTTTGGGACCTTTTTACTGCGGCATGTGGGCAACTGAGTATTGATGACTCGAACAATTAAACAGCATAGGATTATAGAGGGATGAATTTTACAGAACAGCATTTTTTTGTTTTTTTGAAATTCGCATTAGTTCTCGAATGGCAGTGTAAAGAGTGCGAAAATCTGGGGGTGAAAAAGCACTTTTTGGTCGAGTTTTCAACCTGCTTATGTCTGATACTAACTCCGGTTATGAGTTTTTTAAAATGTTTTCTGACAGAAATGTAGAGCGGATCAAGGGCTACATTCTGCATATAAGCAAAGTCTTCTACGCTCTATGGTGAGTTAGATCCTGGGGTTTAAAGTTTACACTCTAGTGGATAATGTAAAAAACGGATTTTAACTAAGATTTCTCTGCCAAATTTTTCCGCTTATGAGTCAGGGTAAATTAAATACAGCAGTAATAAAGTGCCTCTCAGGGGCTACACATCGCAGCAAACCGCATTTAAAAAAACGCAATATTGAGTTATTTATGGTGGTGTAAAGTTCGAAATCAGACGTGAAAAATGGGCGAAAAAAACACGTTTTTTCCCCAATTTTGATTGGTAAATCATATCAAATAATTTTTGCAACAGAATTTTTGCACATAGAAACGTACTACGACTCAAAAGCTACAAACTGTACCAAACCGAATTTCTTTACACTCAATGGGGAATACGGTACGGATTTTTAAAGTTTACAATGTTCTGAATGATGGAAAATATGTCTTTGTTTGGGTTTTGTTCGCCACTTTCTCCTTTCAGAAGTCAGGATAGGTCCAATAGAATAAAAATAAAGTGCCTTATATGGGGTGTATGTCATAGCGAATCGCGTATGTCTAAACCAATATTAAGCGAGTGTAAAGTCAAGAATGAGGTGCTTTAAACAGGTTTCTGTCTTGTTTCTTTCTGCCAGCTTCTCCGGTTATGAGTCAGGGACATGATTCTCAAGTCTGTAAATGAACCTGAAACCAAATTCGATACGCAATTTTGGCGCGTATGTTTACACTCAACAGTTCAGTAAAGTGGTTTAAACCAATGTTAATTTATCCTTACGACATTATGGAGACTTACTATTTTCATAAAAGTTGGTCGTAATATCGAAGCAATATTAAAATTACGATTCTGACTAAAATCTTTTTTACACTAGGTGTTAACATATCGTTTACACTACATATTAATCTTCGTTTTAGAGCCTTGCGGAAACCTAATTTTTTCCTTATGACTAGAAATTTTTAAGGAATCAAGTGTGAGAAGTCGGTTAGACACATTTTTTTACACAACAGTGGTGTAAACTGTTTTACACCTAATGTTAATTTGTCATCAGACCATTGTTGAGACGTGATGTCTTTATAAATGTTGATTGTAATATCCGCGTAATATCAGATTTACGAATCCGACTAAAATCTTCTGTGCATTCTGTGTATGTAAGTAAACACTGCATATGAACTTTTGACCTAGAGCCTTGCAAAAACATAATATTTTTCTTAAATTCAAAAAAACAATAAAATAGAATATGTATAGATAAAAGTATAGACCACACAAAAAGCGTAAAAAACGCGTTTTTGTGCAAAGAGCAAATTTTTGACATGTTTTTGGTGGTTTTTGTAAAAGTTAGGGTGAAAATCCTAGATCCAGTACCTACCTTGTCGTACCTACTACGTTAGTGCTTACCAACATTATTCATACACGCAATGTGATAAATATCATTTTAAAATTTACTGAAACAAGCACGCAATAACATGCAAGAAATTTTCCACATATGTATATGTATTTAGCTATCTTCAATCATAGCGATTGGGCGAAAATCATTGCGCCCCGTTTGCTACGCAATCTACCCAACTGTAAAGAAATGTCCACTTGAACGACGCATGCATTTTACTTTGAAATGCGTGTTTCTTAGGTCCATTAGCCAGTGCATTGCTGCGGGCAGTCAACTTTATCGGACTAAATAAGAGTCAGCGAGAAGTAAAATGACAAAACGTGAGATTATTTGTTGAAGTTGCATCATGGTCGAAGTAAGCAACGATCAGAAGCGATAAGTGAATTCCAGCTTGAGCACAGAAAATAATGCTGCTTCGAACTTCAGCTAAATAATATTGCAAACGCGCGGAGTCGGAATATAATTCATACACAATGCAAGTATAAATTGCTAAGATGGAAGCAGTACCTAATGACATTCGCTACAACACTGACAAAGATAGGAATAACTACTATTTTTTGCTAACAAAAAGTTGGGTACTAGCAAGAAAAAATGCTCCGATGGAACAAAAAAGGTAGAATATACTTGGAACAAAGAATTATCAAGGACGTAAAAGGAGGGGACTAGAAAAAGCTCCTATCTACAAATGTCACAAAATTTGCTAAAACTCAGAAATTTCCTAAACAAAGAAAAATGAAAGTAAGTAAATCAAAGAAAAAACCTACCTGTGCCTAAAACTGCAAGATCTGCTAAAAATCAGACTTTTTCTAAGCAACGCAAAAATCGAAGTATATTCTGCGGCCTCTGAAAAAAATAGGTGAACCTTCTCATATTGTCCACCATACAGTGGGCGGTTCCAAAATTCTGAGGGGGTTTTCAAATTGGAATATTGGCCTTAAAAATAGTGCTATGGCGAAGAAAACACCATTTTTGAACGTTTCTTGTCGAGCTCATATCTATTGGTACCTACCAAAAAAACCCAAAAAGAGCAGAAAGATTTAAAAAATTGAATTCTGGAGGTATTGTTGGGTATTTGCGTTTTCTTGTTGGGTATTTTGCCTTGGGGTGCATACTCCCCAAACCCCTACGTCTAGGTATGGTGTCCAATGCTTAATATAAAGCTTATAAAATAAATCTCAAATCTGCGTTTTTGCTAATCACTTGCAACGTTAATTTATTCGATATTGTGGCTAGATAAATATTACAAAAAGTTATATCCTATGATTATTTGCGATACCGCAACGAAAGACTGTGATTTCTATATAATGCATGCGTCCATTCAGTACTCTTCTGGCGTTTAATCCCACCAGACCACCCGGATTTCATTCCTGCCCATGTAAACTGATAACCATTAGGCATGGGAGGTTAGGGGTATGCACCAGTGTTCAATCAGAAACGTCGAAAATTGCCGTTTTTCCAACATACCATAATTACTATTTTTTGCCCCAGAAGAATATTGCAACATGGCGCTGCTCAGCTATGGCGATATCTGCTTTTGCAGAGTGAGTGGTTCAGTTATCTAGCCCAATGTTTTATCTTTGTTCGACAGGATGCTGCTTTCTTCTGCAGGCCGCAGAATATACTTCGATTTTTGCGTTGCTTAGAAAAAGTCTGATTTTTAGCAGATCTTGCAGTTTTAGGCACAGGTAGGTTTTTTCTTTGATTTACTTACTTTCATTTTTTCTTTGTTTAGGAAATTTCTGAGTTTTAGCAAATTTTGTGACATTTGTAGATAGGAGCTTTTTCTAGTCCCCTCCTTTTACGTCCTTGATAATTCTTTGTTCCAAGTATATTCTACCTTTTTTTGTTCCATCGGAGCATTTTTTCTTGCTAGTATATATATATATTTATATATATATATATATATATATATATATATATATATATATATATATATATATATATATATATATATATATATATATATATATATATATATATATATATATATATATATATATATATATATATATATTGAATTTTTGTTAATTTTTTTATTTATTTACTTCATTATTACCATTTGTACATCGGCAAAATAAATAATTGCATTAACTATTAGTAATCACAATTATCTATTTAATAATTCGTATGATTTAACGGTTTCATTTTCGTCTTCACAAATATAATTTTAATGATTCGTACTTAATTAGAATTTTACATTATTAAGATATCAAGACCAAACGTGATTTAATTATCTCTTATTTTTCCAGTTTAGTTCATATTTGATATTTTTCATAAATTTCTATCATATTTTTAATAGTAGTTTAAAGTGTCTGATTTACTAATGATTTAATCTTGGAACTGCAGTATCTTTGCTATAATTAGCTGAGGGTCCGGAAAATCCGCATAAAGGAGCATTTTATGCCAGAAATACTCTGCTAAAAACCGACGTCGAGGCGCAAGGCGTCGTTGATAGCCGAAAATCGACTTATTGGAAAATAATGTGATAATTTAGTAATTTTTTTATTTATTGAAAGTTAGCTACAGTAATCGTCCTTATTTTAAAGAAACTCAAATGTAAAGAATGAACACGGCCAATCGGTTGGTTATAGATTGATGCCAGGAACAAATATTTTTCCCTACGCTCAGTAAGTATTTGAGTCGAATAATCATGTTCCCACATTTATTTTTGTTAACTTAATTGGTTCTTACTTATTTTGACTATTGTATAACTTGGCAGACTCAGTTACTTGCTTTAAATTCTATGTTTTTCGCCTATCTTTAAATGCTGAATTTTCTAGAGGCTTCTGTAAATATTCTAATATTGTATTCCGTTCTCATAAATTTTTATATCTTTTCGCACTCCAGGCGAATTTATTTATTCATTTAGCTTTTAATCACGTTGAAATGTGGGACATTTTCTCGGGAATGTAAGGCAAAATAAAAGACAAAAATTGACGAAAATTAAAAAGTTTTCAAAATGTCTCAAAATGAGTAGAAACTGCTGATTAAAATACTTTTAACGCTATTTTAGCCCGATATCACTTTTTAAGATCATTTTGGCTTTGAAAAGTTCTCTTGCTAACCCTCTAGGCCGGTCATGCTATGCATGAACTTTATATCAAATCTCGTTCTTATAAATAATAAATAACATAGAAATATTAAATAAAGAAAAATAATATACAGGATTATTAATTAAATAATTTTATTGCTTTATATGAAAAATAAAGAATTTTTATCGAAGTAAGAGGTCTGAATGCTACTAATTTTTTGATAAAACGCCTTCTGATCGCGCATTATCGTGGGGGTAGCGGGTGGTTGGTAATCACTCACCAAATCCGACAGACTTCCAGTTTCATTTTCAATTTTTTTGTTTTTTTCGCGATTTTTCTTTCCATTACATCAATGAACCTTAAGATTTAACAGAAGTTAGATATTGCGCATAAATACAACTTGCTTACCGAGAAAATAATTTTTTTTTAAATTTCAAAAATATGATTACGTCATCAGGGACGACTCGAGCGTTATGAAACGGAGCGGATTCGTCAAGAAACATTTTTGGGTAACTCCGTATGACTCGGATCAATATTTTGCCGCCGGAAAATTCATAATGCAAAACGACGACGGGGACAATCTGGAAAGATGGGCAGCGAAAGGGAGTTGTATTGAAAATGCGGATATCGTGGCGTGGTATGATGAATTAGGATTAATATGTGTGGACAACGATTTGGAAAAATGATAATCACTGAGAAATTTACACAAAAAAATTAGGAAATGACTGCAAAAATTATACATTAAAATTGAAGAACAAAAAATCGGAATAACATTTTAAAATCAACATGCATAGAGCCAGAGTCTCTAGCATATGTAAGCAACACCCGAGTTCAATTGGTCTGTGTGTTCAAAAATTATTTGTAGGTCGAAAAAATGTCGTAAATAGATGGTGGAGCAGAACAAAACTAATTTTTGACAATTTTATTGGCTTTCGAAATCTGGGGGCCTTTTAGATTTTTCGGCATAAAGACCCCAACCCCACTGCTAATATGTATATGGTTCGCATTAAACGGATTGAATATTTGAATATTTTACGCCATTTTTTTGACCTACAAATATTTCTTGAACGCATAGACCAATATAACTCGATTATTAATTAAATAATTTTAATTAAATAAATAATTTTAGACGATTCTTTTTCTAATTGAAATTATATTTAAAATTAGCAATTTTCGGATAAGCCGCTGCCCTTACTTGCTCAGAACATTTTTTTAATTGTTTTTGTTTTTTTGGCTAAAAACCACGCGAAACTTAAATTTTGAAGTCAGAAAAGTCGAAAAGAACAGAAAATTTTGTAAAAAGCGGTAGTGAATTGAGGTATAATTGCAGATGTACACAACCAAATTCTATAGATATGGCGAGGAAAAATCGCGAAAAGAGGGCCGAGAAATGATTTTTGGGGGTTCTGATCATATGTGGGCGTGGGGGGTTTGGGGGTATGCACCCCCAGTTGTTTAAATACCCCAGAAATCAAACTAACCCCCAGAATTCAAATGTTGAAAATTTTTTCTGCTTTTTCAGCGATTTTTTGATGCTATTGGATGGAGCTCAATGAGAAACGTCTAAAAATGGTGTTTGTTTCGCCATACGACCACTTTTAAGACCATTTTTTGACCTTTGAAAAATTTTTCACTCCCCCCCTCCAGAACTTTTTTCACCGCCCCCCCTAGAATTTCGGTGCTGCCCACCGATGGTTCTGATGAATTCGGAAAGGATTTTTTAATTTTGTGGGTCCAAATCATTTTCCCCGACGCTCATTTTAGATTTAGCTATAATGTGTCCGCTTCAAAGTATTTTGGTATTATTAAACGTATTTTATTAAATTCTAAAGTTAATATATTAAATTATTATTACATCGAATTATTGTCGGTTCATTATTTCACGTCTTTTGGTCGGAAATATCGGTTGATAAAATTTTCCTATCTATCTTAAATATCAGGTATACGTTGGGAACGGCGCATATAGTCCGTCCGGAAGATTTCCCAATAATGCCATGCACTTCTATTGGATTCAAGCTCGTGCCCGACGGCTTTTTCGGTCAAAATCCGACAATGATGGCGTCATAGGCCTGATGATAATATTTTCAAACGCACAGGATTTCACAAAGTTTATGAAAAGCTTCGTTAAATATCGTCAAAGCGCAATAAGTTTATAAAATAGTTTTGAAAAATGAAAAAAAATTTAAAAAAAATAATATAAAAATATAAAAATATAAAAATAGTTTATAAAACTGTCAAGATTTTTTGATAGGTAGGTAGAATCTTCGTCTTTTCTCCACTCTTTTTAGAAGTTTTCATAGAATTTTCGAGAAAAATTTATTCTATGGAAATCGCAACAAAGAATCTAGTTCAAAAAAGTTTCTTCCCGTAATCAAGCTCATTTTAAAGCGTTAGGGGTCACAAAACGAGATTTTCTCATTCAGGCTCAATCGTCAGAAATTTGATTGGAGTGATTTGATTTGTTGAATTTTGAGATTTGAGTGTGATTCGAGTATAAAAAATTTAGAAATCAAAAAGCAAATCTATCAGACAGAGATTTGCTATTGAGTGGGACCAATTCTTTTTTTTATAGCCAGACCGGACTATTAAGTGAAATCTATCATATTTAAGTAAATGTAAAAATATAAGCTATAAGAAAACATATGAAAAGGCTAGAAAAAGTATGGTCATTGAATTTTGGACTGATTTTTTTCTCAAAATAGTAATGATGCAAGAGTTGATAAGAGGGGATTGTTGCTTACGCTGTAATGAGGTCGCGAACAGTTACTTTACACACTCGACGCTATTACTTTACACCTATGGTGTTAACATTCGATTTTACGTCGTTTATATATTTGCGCGAGATCGAATCGATCTTTGTTGAGAGTCAATTTTTCTAATAAAGATGTCAGTGACAATATTTTGTGTCCAAGAATTGACGTAATCTACGCGTAATTTCAGCTAAGCGTGTTGACTAAAGGAGCCTCAAACCGCCGGAAATCTATTGGAAAAAAACAGATTTTTTCCTAGTTTTCTTTAATGTAAATTTTAAAATGACTCTTGCCACTTACCACATCTGTAAGGTTAATATTGAAATATTTTTGATACAAATAAGCTTATTTTATATCATTTTCGCCAAAACATGGAAAATAATGATATTTTTGAAAAAAGGACGTGATTTCTTTATAGGTAGATTTCTGTTCTGCCAAAGCGCCTTTAGAGTGTAAAACAAGCCAGAGATTGTTTGACATTCTCGTATGCGCGTTTGTTACTTAAAAATTTTCAGGATTAAATCAGTAACAAAAACTGAAAAAATACTCCCTACAATATAAAAAATTCAAAAAGCATGAGGAATTACTCGGAAAAAAATCAAAAGAAATGGAAGAGTCAGAAAACAAAATATCAGAAAGTGCACGATTTTCGTAAAATTAATTTGCATACGATTTGTCATTTTTTTGAATTTTTTGACTGAAATTATGAATGAAAGCTATCTTGTAGATGAAATTATGTTTTCTCAGACATAGAATAATAATAATATAGTAGTTTAGAGAACTTGGAAGAACTATTCTCGTTTGCCATGATTTAAGATATTTCAGAATGTTAAAAATCGATATCAAGGACTTGGCAAAGAAGTATCATTTATAAAATTGACTCGCTGAAAATTTAAGCGGCCTTGGTGCGCTACGACAGGATCGGCAAAAGCTTTCGAAAGATGCTACGAAGCTGAGATACGGGTGAAAATAATTATTTTGATGTTATATTCCGATCTATTTGTATGTTATATGTATACCCAGTCGTAATTTTTCCTTGATTTTCTACATTTAAAGCGAATTAGTTATCACTAGTTGTTTGTTGCTATGATGCCATATCGAACGGCGCGATATTTTGTTTTTTGTTATATGTATTTTAATATCTGATCATATTTTATTTTTAAATTCGAACGTTTAATTAAATAAAATTGTATTGAGAGGTGGTTAAGTTAACTCTTGTTTTCGGTCGGTCAGTGGAATGTTACGCAACATGGCGCCACTTCGCTGACAAGTTATATAAGCGTGCCAGCTGCTATGTTCGTTATTTCAACATGAATTTGTAATTGCGTACATCGCGCGTATATGTATTTTGGCTTCTGAAGCAACAATTTCTCTTCTTAAAAATTCCTCAACGCAACGCATAAGGCCGATGGCGTCAAAAGTTTTAAAAAGCCATAAAAATAAAAGGCCCACATTAGCTCGTCGTATCGAAGTTACATACTTAGCTCACACCAAGCTTCGAAATTTAATTTTCGAGCCAGAACGATACCTTAGCATCTTTACATGTTATGCTTGATAATACGCTGGCCTAACTTTATTCAATTTTGATATAAAATTGCTGTGATAGTCATTTTTAGTTCTTCACTTTGTGTCCGGATAATAATGCTTATTGAATAATCGTGCATTTCTCCTACGAACTTCTTTGACATTCTATGAAGGAAATGAAGAATATAAATAATAAATGAATAGAAAAATAAATAAAATTAAATATATAAAAAATAATGGACGCCTCAATTTTCATACTTCGATAAATGCTTTAAATGATTTAAAATTGATCTTTTATTCTTAGCGTTTTGTTGCCCTAAGATACTGACGACGTTTTTGATTTTTTCCTCCGGTTTTAGCCTCAGTCCATCGAAGCCAATCGAAACGATAATTTTCCAGTAAATACGTGTGCTTTGCAGGTCATGATTTCACTTAGATTTGTTGTAGTGTTTTGGACACTACACTGTATTCGACAGTCTCAAGGTACTGCTCCAGTGCCACCCTTTTTGAACGGGTTTGGGCGGTCAGTCGTCGGGGGCGACGTGGGGTCAAAGGTCAAGCATTGCGTAATACAGCCGTCGGATGAAACTCGAACCAATCGGACGTTGGGGTCTAACGGATTCAAATTATTGATCAGGCCCCACGCATCGGATGGAACCGTAACCGATACCGTGTCCGACGCCGCACCGTCCGGCTATGTGCCCGGAGAATATTATACAAGTAACGATGGCGTAATTTCTAAAAAACGATTTTCTCGGTCTATTTACCCTACATATTATAATTTTGCATTTTTTTCTGAAAATAGAGGAAAATAATTGGATAAATTTTTATATTTATAGAAAAATAAAGACTCGTTATCTTCGCTTTCGTAAATAATGAGTTTTTACAGTTGACAAAGCGCAACTAAAATTTGTCAGCCTGCTATATAATCATAGGTAGCGCATTAGCGCGTACCTATAATATTCTTGGGTACCCCGAACTTATGTCTACCCTCCCTACAGCTATAACGGGGCACATCTGGAAGGTGCGGTTTTTTAAAAGGTAGATAATAAAGAATTCAATGCGGGAGTTTTTCATGTGTTCTTCTCAATGCCCAGCTTGTTATGAGAGTGTAAGGTTTTTACCGAAAATTCAAATCTCTGTCTATTGCTTGCGGAGGACCACTTTTTTTAAAATGCTGCCAGGTTAGGTCAGGTTATCTTAAGTTAGGTTATAGGTTAGGTCACAGGTTATCGGTTATAGCTTATACTTACTCACTTACTTACTTGATGCCATTAACGAGCATATGGCAGAGCCAATGCCGTTGGGGCTTCTAATGGGCAGGCATCTCTAATCAAGCTTCTCCGTTGATTTCTATTCAGCGCAGCTTGTCTGGCATCTTTGAGGTCGAAATGCACAGGTCGCAAGTCCTGTGTGACCTGACTGATCCATGTTTTCTTTAGGGCAGTTTTGAGAATCTTCCACATAGCTTATAGCTTATTATAGTTATAGGTATATTATATAATAGTTATAGGTATATAATATATTATATTATATATTATATTATAGTTATTGGTCAGAAATCTGTACTTAATTTTTATATATTGTCTGTTCCTAGCCCTACAGTAAGATAAATGTCAAATATAAATTTTTTTAGGCTACCGTCTGTAAATAACTCGCTTCAGACTATTGATGGAGTCTAATGCATTTATAATGTGAAGCATGAATTCCTCTTAATTCTTTTTTCAAATACATACTCTGGTTCTTGAGCCACAGTACGCAAAGTGTAAAGGACTGGGGTTAAAAAACACGTTTTTGCTGCTTTTTGGACTGCCCTCTTCTCTAATTATAAGTCGCGCCCTAAAATTGTACTTAAAATAAAGTAGGTTTTAGAGGCTACACGTAAAACTTGACCGCATTCATATAAAATCAACACGGGGTCATTTAAATGGGTTTAAAGTTTACACTCTAAGGTAGACAAAAAATGCAGTTTTACCTTCTCTAGTTTACCTGCTTCTTCGGTTGTAAAATCGGGACGTGCAGGGTATTCTTAAAATAAAGTACTCTTAAGGGTTACACATTTCACTTGGACGCGTTTTTTAAAACTCAATACAGATTTAGGTATGGAGGTGTAAAGTTTAAATTGTGAGATAAAAAACTTGCTTTTTGACCGTTTTTCTTTGTTAGCTTCTCCGGTTATGAATCGACTTGTGCAAAATATTCTTAAAAAGAAGCACGTGTCAATAATTACCTAACGCACTTGGTCGCGTTTCTATACACTCAATACGAGTTAGTCCACTCCAGGCGGTGTAAAGTGTTAAGTATGGGGTAAAAGCAGTCGGTATTTTTGGTAAACTTCACTGAATACGAGTTGAGTTGGGACACGATCTTAATAAATACTGCGGTTGTTGAGCTTAAGTGTGAAATATGTGCATGCAGTCTTCTATACTGAAGTTATAAGCGTATGAGCTTCTAGCTTGATGCTATACCTTCATAAGTAAAGAAAGAAAAGCAAGCTACAGGTCGTTTTGGTCTAATGGTGAGAGCGTCAGATTAGAAATCGACAAGTCGTGTGTTCGAGCCTATCAACGAGTGATCTCTTTATTTTTTCAAATTTTTCACATTTAATGAATAGCCATGCAACCTATTGTTATGTAGGTTGGATAAACAAACGAAACATACGACTCACTCATACACGCTTCACCACATATAGGCATAGGGATCAGGCAAGACCCACGAGAATATGAACCCCCAAAAGGACGAAAAAACATCGCATGTTCATACATGTAACGGCTAGAAATTTTGGGTGGGGGTCTGCTGCCATTTTTAGGGGAAGGGTCGAATGACCCCTCATTTGTGGCCTAAAATAGCAAAAAGCACCTGAAACTGGTCGAGAACGCCAGCTTTTCCAGAAATTACAAAAATCGGGAGAAAGTGTCGAAAAGTTTTCTGACTGGGTTGAACGACCAACTCTAGGTGGGGGATCCCCCATCCCTTTTTTATATGTCTAAGCATGTTCTTCACGAACTTCACTGATTTATTCAAATAAATTTTTAATAAAAAGGTGAGCACTAGCAAGGAAAAATGCTCCGATGGAACAAAAAAGGGACGAATATACTTGGAAACACGCATTATTATAGATGTAAAAGACAGGGACTAGGAAAAAGTCACCTTTGCACGCATGCATGCATGCTAAAAAATTATACTTTCTCTTAGCAATGCGAAAATCGAAGTATATTCTGCGGCCTCTGAAAATGAATGTGTAAAACATTTTTTGCTAGTTCACTTACAGGAGAGCTTTGAAAGAAACTTTGATGTGTATTAGACATTTGATTTTTTGCTTATCAATATCTCATTTTTTGATGATATATAGCCAATATTTAATAATATGATGAATGAATTATGGAATTCGCATCTTATTTGCTATGTTTTGTATTCTACTCAAACTTACCTTCCGTTATTATGCACTGTCGCACAGATTTACTCCCAATTCTTATTGTCTTTAATTATTCTTACCAGCCTTATTATGTTTCAGTGCTAAATATTGTTTACGCGCGTGTTTAGCCCTTGTCAGAATTAGTGCCTCTGCTGCGTTTGCCCAAATTCTATTGCACTCAAAGTTAATAATCCGCAAGATTTGTCCTTTTTGCTTCAAAGTGATCACTTCCATATGGATAATACTCTGTTTGTGGTTTTGTTATGTAGGCCGCAGAATATACTTCGATTTTCGCATTGCCAAGAGAAAGTCTAATTTTTTAGCATGCATGCATGCATAGGTGACTTTTTTCTAGTCCCCATATTTTATATCTTTGATAATGCGTGTTTCCAAGTATGTTCGTCCTTTTTTTGTTCCATCGGAGCACTTTTTCCTTACTAGTTATAATCATATGATTGAGTCGAAAAAGGAAAGCAAAAAATTTTCTGAATCGAAATTATTAATGGAATAATTATAATAAATCCAAAAAATCAATTATTGTGGTGATATGCAAATAAAAATGAATAAAAAGATGCAAATAAAATAAATAAAAAGAATAAAATGAAATAAATTCAGAAAACCAACATCATAATAATTTGCAATCTTTCAAACACTTTTCTGAATATATGGCAATGAATTTTATATATTATATGTAATTCATGAAAGTTTCTGAATTTTACTTATACATTATCAGGTAAAGCTGGCACTGAGATTGCCTATATTTTCTATTTTCTCAATTTTCACCTTCAAACCATCCGTTATGTTCAGCATGACTTTTTGCTAAAAAGGGCCACTACAGTATTCAAAAGTATATTTAAAATTATTTATTTATGTCAGGGAACATATTATTCAAATGCTGTAAGTAAACGATTGACTATCATTCAGATCTATCTATATTTTTTTCTGGAAATAAATAAAAATTAAAAATAAAAAAATGAATTAAAATAAATCAATTTATGCTTGTTTTCTATTGCAAAATATGAAGTAATTAGAAGGCAATCTATGCTCCGTAATTATATTCATTGCGTTTATAGTTATTCTGGAAGGTCACAGAACGCAATATACTGCCCAAACATTTCGGGCTTTCACTATAGTTGCAATTTCTGACGACGCCCAAAATCTTGATTCGCCCGCTGGCGCTTTCCAAGTAAAAATTGCGTTTAATTGTTTTTTTTCAAAAGTTAAAACCTTATTTATTTTCTCATCAAAGTCTTATAAAAAATCAAGATAAGAGTTGAATAATAGAAAAATATAAAATAGAAGCATCCGTAAAACATTAATCAACAAAAATGAATATTATCCGTAAATAATGTAAATATTTCATATTACTCGTAGAATATTTTATCTTTCTTGTTTTCCATCCTAATTTGCTTTGAATAGAGGCTTAATCCAAATTAGAAATCATATTTCGCAGGTCAATCGACGAAATTGAAAAACAATAAAAGTGATGAATGTTATTTAAAATATCATTTACAGTTTTGAAGAGAACGCATTGCTGATGTTACGTATACAGGTTCTCACAAATCATAAATTTTATTAATTTGATATTATAAATGGAATATTAAAAAATTAATAGATTATATTATCTATTAAATTATTGATTAATCAATTAATTAATTAGTTCAATGAGAAAGACGACGTGAAATGGGCGCCATTGTGTTATCACGCCGTATCCGAAACGTCGTTGTATCCGAAAACCAGCGCAAGCGTTATTTGGCAAGCGCCATCTTTGACCAAAGGCTGTGTGCTATTTAAAGCCATGGTTCTCGAGTACAAAGACCTGTGGTACTGGGCCGACGGCGAATTGACGAAAAAATTTTGTCAATCGGGTAATTAATACATAAAAAACAGCGCAAATCTAGTTCTGCTAGAAACGCATAAATCTGATCGCCAAAAATTAAATCTAATTATAAATATTACTAAAAATGTAGAACGAATTTGGACGTTCCCACATGATAACGAAAATAGCACGATTCCTCTTCGTAATTCCGATGAATTCAAGAATTTTGATGAAATAACAAGGAACGTTTTAAATATATTCCTAATAATTTGTAATTTTTTCTTATATTAAATTCGAAAACTTTTTTGCAAATTTGCGATGCTAATGGATCGAGCATAATGTAAAATATCGAAAATGGTGTTTCTACCCCATCGTAAATTTTTCGGCGCTTTTTCGGCCTTTTAAAAATTTTCGGATTCATACGACTACCAGATTTTAAGCCTGCTTGTATTGTCCCAAATCCAGACCGCACAAAAATCCTGAAATCTTGATATCACTGAATATTCCTCGTTTTCGGAATTTTGATGATTTTAATGTTTCCGATTTGTAAATTTTTTTCAGTTTTTTTGACTTATTTATTTTATTTACTCTCTTTTCCTTTCAATCGGCCAACGACAGTCGTCCAACGGTGAAAGCGCCCGAACAATGCTGCGCCTGCGACGAGGCTCAATACAGCATGACCTTTACGGGCTATTGGTCGAAGCAGACTCACCCGAAAGATTTTCCTGCCAGTGAGAAAAAATTATACACCTTTGTGTTTATTTACATCTTTTAATTAATTTTCTATATGTTTATTTCGTTGTTACGTTTTTTGGTTAACTTTTATTAATTTTAATGAATTTCTATTTATTTGTTTATTTTTTAAATTTGTATTTTCAATTTTTATTCTCATCTAATTCTTATTCAATTCTTATTTTTTCAATTTTTATTCAATTTGTATTTAGCACCCTTTCATTTTTTAGTCGAACACTTGACGCACTTCAGTGACATAGTGGGAGGCAGCCATAGCGACAGGTATACAATGTGGGCCGAGGGCACTTACGCCACGGATGGCATGAAGCAGCTGGCGGAATGGGGCGATACGACCAAGTACGAAGAGGAATTGAAGGACAAGGTGCAAACAAGTTTGACTTTTCATCAAAATTCATCGATTTAATTTATTTTGACTTTTTAAAAAATTGCCAAAATTGATCGATTTCGTTTATTTCGACGTTTTGTTTACTGACAAATACAGTCAAATTTCAAAAAGTTCACTTGACCAATTTATTAACTTTTAAATGGTTATTCATTTTTATATTGAGTTTTTTAGGGTTTTTGCATTTCATTTGCTTATTTACTGCATCAATCATCCTTTTAGAACATAAGACTTTATATTTATTTATTATGTTTTACTATTTTTTTATTTGATGTTACGCACATTTCTGTAACTGCAGGGACGAGAAGTTCGAACGGTAATAAAAGCAAGGGGTCTTTGGTTCCCTAACGTCCGCGGTACTGCAAAGGCCATGTTTCGTACGGATAAGTACGTTTTGTTACTTGTGATTATACTTATTTTATTTTATTAATATTAGTTATATTAATCAATTAATTGATTAATTCTGTTAATTACTATTAGATGACTAATCTATGGGTACAAACTTTTTCAGTGTTTTCCAATTTTTATTACATTATTTTACTTTCCTTATTTTCTATAAAACCGAAAAATATATTAAAAAATTCAATAAATACGTTAAAAACGATGAAATTGTATCAATAAGTTCAGTTCTTATTTTGGTAATCTATTATATTATTTAGGAACTAAGTTTTAGAAGTGTACTAAAAACTTTAAAAAATAAAGCTTAAGGCCAATAATCGGTATGTAAAAATTATTTCGACAAAAAATTCGATTTAGATATCATCATTTGATTTCTTTGGCGAGTATGTTCGGTCCCAGTCCGGACTGGATTGTGGGCATTTCGTCCATGGATTTATGCCTGAAAAACTGTTCATGGATCGACGAAATGGCCTTTGACCTGGTTCCATGGGATGCTGGGACAGACAGTGGCGTAACTTACATGGTACCTCAGCTAATTATCTAGTATGCTTTTATTTCCTTTGCTTTAAGTCTATTTCTTTATTTAAGTTTTGTTTTATTTGATTATTTCTCTATTTTTCATTTATTTTAGCATTTTTATATTTTGAGTTTTTTTATTTGTCAATTATAATTCTTATTTTACATTTTTTGAATATTCTAGTTTTTTAGTCGTTTTCTAAATAATTTTTTCACAATCTTTGACTTTTTTACATGTGTAACACGAACAACGATGATAAAAGATAAAACATTGGGTTTCAGGCTCCGAATAATCCCACTATTCCACTGGATAAAATTAAACCCATAACGACTAAGCAACCGGCGGATGCCCGGGCGCCTTTTTACGCTCCCAATTCGGACGTTATACCGGCGTTGGCCAAACTCGTACTGAAAAAAGAAAAAGTACGAGGCAGACTGATAATTTTGCGCGTCGAACAAACACAAATATAAATAAATCAGCATAAACAAAAATAAACAATATTAAATAAAAATAAATAAAATTTATTAAAAGCAAAAAGCGAAAAAGTTTATGTAAATATAAATGATATAAATAATATATATTGATGAATAATATAAATTATTCAGATTTATCCAATGTCACCGTGCAAGGACGTTTCCGAATATGCCCAAGCTAGCCTTCAAGAATCCGCGGCCGAAACTAGCGAAGATTTGGAATACAAGGATCGAAGTAAGGAATTTTTTTATCATTACATGCTTTATGCGGTGTTCTATAAATTTCGACTGATTTTTGTAAGCTGCATTGTAAAAAGCAGCAATTTCGTATAAAGAATAATTTCTAACGAAAATCAACAGTTTTATAAGAATTTGCGTAAAAAGTCTATGCACCATACGTATTTCTAAGAAGAAAATTGATTTAAGGGAGATTTGACCTAAAAGAGCTGTTGACCCTAAAATCTGGTAAATCACAGTATTTATGCTTTTCAAGAAACTAAAGAAAATATTGTATTGTACAGCGCTTTGCGCCCAACAGCTATTTATCGATCACATTATGTTCAAAGTGATTAATTTTTTGGCAAATTTTTTATGTTTCTATGTTTAAAAAAAACAGCATCGTCATACGTCAAAAAATGATATTTTATTATCTTTTTTAGCTTAGAGGCACTTTAGAAAAAAATCTTGGTGCTACTAACCCGCAGAATATTTACGCTGATGTTATGCGCAATTAGGCACGATTTCAGGGATGTTTAAATAAAATAAATTATAATCTCAATTTTATTGCTTTTGGCTCGTTTTCTACTATCTTACTGACATCGTCCGTTGTTCTTTTATTTCGATTCCATTTTTTCCATTTATTTCTAATTTTTCTTTATTCATTAAGTTAATTATAATAATTTATTTCGCGGAATAATAAAAGGAGAATGCATGACGGGTCCTTGGACTCCTTGGTCTATATGCAGCGCGAGTTGCGGCAAAGGACTCCGAATGCGATCCCGGCAGTACAAAAACGCGGCCAAGGCCCGCATGGCCGAATGCCGACGGCAAATAAACGAAAAACAATTTTGCAACGCCGAAATTAGCGTATGCGCCGGTAAATAAAAAAAGCGATTTTCCCAAAATTTGTTTTCAAAATATAGAAAATTTACGAAAAACACCAAACGTACAGGTTCTGAGGCTTTCAACGACATGTGCACGACGACGGGGTGGGCCGATTGGACGGATTGCACCGTGACGTGCGGCAAAGAGCTTCGTTCGAGATCCCGCAACTACAACAACCCCATGGCTATGAAGAAGTGCAGCGTTGATCTGATGGAGAAAGAGACTTGCATCGGTAAGCGTAGTACGCGGTTCGCATACACAAACGCTAGATCAATGATTTCGTTAAACCCGTAAGAATATGTTACACTGAATTTTGTAAGTAAACTCAAGGTAGGCCGAAAAAAGGATATAAAACTATAGGTCATAAATTCGGCTTAGTAAGAACATGAAATTTAAAACTCATGGCATTACATAGGTAAGGATGTCCTACTTCATAGCGCGAAAACATTGGCCAATTGCCAGCGGTTTGTGCACTAATTTGATTTGTTTACAGTCTCTAGCCTAACCTAATTTAAACGCCGAAACTGACTCGGTCCTGTAATCGATTTGCTCACTGCGTTGAAGAATCGTGCAGTTTTTGCATCTAGTGTAAAAATATTACCTAATCTATTGCCTAAACAATGTGCTAATAGTTTTCCTGATGATTGAAGAAGATATTGTCAAAATAGGTACTTACGTATTCAGTAATGTAGCATGTTGCAAGAACGCAGGGTTTTCAGCAAAAATATTAAAATGAGCTCTAAAAAAGTCTGGGCAACACATCGAACGACAAAAATGGCCTAAATTTTTTACGCATTACAAACAACAAAATTTTCTATCTAATTAAACAAGCTGCATAAATCTGCGTTCATGTATCTCGAGTAACGATGTAAAATGCGTCAGTGTGAAACACGTCATTTTGACTACCGATTAAATCAGGCACATACCAATCAAGTAAGTCGAGTTTACTTAAGCAGATCAAATTAAATTAGATTAGTCCATCAATTCCAGTCAAACCTTGAAAACGCTCAAATCCGGCAAGAAAGGCCTGAAGCTCGTTTTATTTTTCCCACCTTCTCTAAAAACGTTGTTAATTGGCATTCGACGACTCTGAGCTTAGATGCATCATGGACCCTCTGGGGGTCTGCCGGTTTGCAAGGCCAGTTCAAAGCTTTTTGGGCTTTATTGACCTCGAGACTGGCATAAATGATTTAATAGCGCTAAAACTACGTTATTCAAGAGTACTGGTCAGTTTCAAGCACTTTTATAGAAAATTTTCGATTTTCATCCTTTTCGGTCTTCATTTTAATTCATTTTTCTAAAAAAAATTTTTAGTCTTGAATTTTGTGGGGGTATAGACTAGACCCCAGCACCCCCACGTGCATGTCTGGTCCGGTTCTGAAACTAAGAAAATGATTTAGGTTTATTTTAAGGCCAGGCTGGTGAAGATTGCAACGTCCAAATCGACCCGGCGTGCAGGACGACTTATTGGTCGGATTGGAGCCCGTGTAGCCAGTCGTGTGGCGACGGTCTTCGCCTAAGGACCAGATTATTTTTCTTCCCCGAAAATCGACCCAATTGCCCGGCCACCGAGTTAGTCGAACGAAGCACGTGCAATGTTCAAAGTTGCGAAGTTTTCATGATACGACACGCTCAAGGTTTATTTGCTGCTCAGTTTTGTTCTTTAATTATTGACAACAAGGTAAACGAACGGTTAAATTAATCTTTAAAAAACGCGTGCAGGACAAAATATAAACGCGATATGTATCCATCTTGATAAATAAATGAAATCGCAAAAACAAATTTAAATAAAAGGCAAGTTTTTATTTTGATAAGCTAACTATTAGCTGATCTGGTATCTCCGTGTAAAAGTTAGATAAGACAAAAAATTGATTCTATTCTATTACTGTATAATAAGAAAATTAATCTTACATTGAATGTAATCCACCAGTCTTATTGCCTAGTTTCACCTGTTTTATAAAATTACCCCTGAAAATGTACCTCTTAAGCCTAGCCCCTTTCGGTTTATTCCATTCTATTACGTATTTTACACCACGCCGTCCTTCGGGCTTTGATATTTGCACATTTTTTAGTCTGCGCCTTACATCTTATTCACACCTGGGCGTGGGGGTTTGGGGGTATACACCCCCCAGAAACCAGAATACCCCCAGAAATCAAAATACCCCCCCCCAGAATTCAATTTTTGAAAATTTTTTTCGTTTTTTTCGCATTTTTTTTGATGCCAATGGATAGTGCTTGATGAGAAACGTCGAAAAATGGTGTTTTTATCGCCATACCCCATTTTTAAGGCCATTTTTTGACCTTCAAAAATCCTGCATCCCCCCAGAATTTTCTTGCTGCCCACGTATGCGGCAGATCCATGTAAAGCAGGCCTTTTAGCAACGTGTTTTACTGTTTTCAATTTTTATTTTTCTTGTTTTTTCATTTTTAAAATTACTTTTTTTGGATTTTCTCATGTTAACTTATCACGTACTTTCCTTTACATATCCTTAATTGGTTTGCAAATTTTATCTTTTTTTACGCACATTATTATTATTTTTTTTTAAATATAAGTTTTGTACGACAATCATTTAATTTCATGTTAATTCTGATAATAATAATTTTATTTCCCTCATGCAGAAATATGTCAAGAGCTTATGGAAGCTGGTACTTGCCAAGGCATATTCCCGCGTTATTACTACGACGTGCATACGAAATCGTGCAAGCGATTCATTTACAGCGGATGTCGCGGCAACCGCAATAACTTCGAGGTGGGATATGCCAAATTATTCTTATTAATTTCTATCCGTTAAAGTTACATCATTTTTATTATCATAATGCCGTAAAATATTTTGATTTACGTCCATATATGGGCAGCAGCCAAATTCTGAGGGTCAAAACCGGATAAATCCCAAAAAACATGCTAAACTTTCAATTCTGGAGATTTATCGATTTTCGTGCAGGTCTACCAGATTCTAGGGGTGTGAACCCCACCCCCCCTTTGACCCCACGCCCATGTGTGGCTACGCATTATATATTGAATATAGTCGTATTTAAAAATAATGTCATCAAGCCAGACGAACTGAAGCAAAGTGAGATCATAAGCTTGAAAACGGTGAATCAAAAATATTTAATCTTGCATAAAATTTATCTGAATAAATCAAACTGAGATACTTGTTAACAAATAAATAAGTGGGTGTAAACTTTAGAGCGAAGATCAGTGTCAAACGGCTTGCGTAAAGGCGCTGAATGGCGAAATCGACGAATCGGATAATTTTGGTAAGTATTGGGCCATTTTGTCCTAATTTTTTTGATTTCTATTAAATTTTGGTTATACTTATTCAAAAAGTCTAGAAAGCATAGAGGACATGTAGCGTAAAAACATTATCAGCTATCTCTGAACTAGCAAAGAAAAATGCTCCGATGGAACAAAAAAGATGAATATACTTGGAATTGTGGATTATTGTGGATGTAAAAGGAGGGGACTAGGAAAAATCTACCTAAAGTCGGAAAATCTGCTAAAAATCACACTTTCTCTAAGCAACGCAAAAAATTAATGTATATTCTGCGGCCAACAGATTAAAATAAATATTCAACCATAACAATGATTGAAACAGCAGCACGTTAGCTATGCAGTAGCTATGGGAAATGATATTAAGTAAACTAACAGTCTTCCAAGCCAATTGAATGAAATAGCAAACATCGAAGACAATTGAAGACATGGTTGGTTTAAAACAGTAGGAAACGCATAAGTTGACTTGAAACAGACTTAATGTAGATACACTAGCATGCCCGAAACGATTGTGTGCACTAATCAATCGGCTCCTGCTTTGCTTGCTATAATGCTCATAAAACAAAACAACTTTAAATACAATACCTCTTAGTTTTCTATCAATCAGGTGCCAGCAATTTAAAAAAATAACTTTGATAGATTTCGTTTATACACTCTTATCTGAAACTTCGAACATTATTTAAAACAGACACTTTTTTAGAGGCCGCAGAATATACATCGATTTTTTGCGTTGCTTAGAGAAAGTGTGATTTTTAGCAGATTTTCCGACTTTAGGTAGATTTTTCCTAGTCCCCTCCTTTTACATCCATAATAATCCACAATTCCAAGTATATTCATCTTTTTTGTTCCATCGGAGCATTTTTCTTTGCTAGTACACTACTTTTAATTAGCGTGATTTCAGTACATCAGTCAGTAAACATAATCAGTAACATGCCACAATAATGACAACAGTCCAAGAACGCGGAAAACAATATTGTTCTTAACATCAGCATTATCCTTTTTAAACAAGACAACCTCATTGACACCATCCATTTTCAAATTAAAACTCCATTAAGTTATTTCTTCTTAATGTGCAGTTCACTATAATCAAACACAAATATTTAACCAACGAATTCACATTGCAAATCCTCACTCAATCAATACACAAGCACAATGTGTTGTGACTTTTGAAATTGAAAACACCCAATTTTCAATTTTCAAATTGAAAATTGGATCAATTTTCAAATTGAAAATTGGGTCAATTTTCAAATTGAAAATTGGGTGTTTGAATTTGCGATGAAGAAAATAATCAAAAGATAGTCACTTGGTTTATTTAAGCCGAGTAATAAAATAACGACCGTCCACCAATTCCAAACTAAACGCAACTAATCTGATCACTATGAAAAAGTTTTGAAAAATGAGCTTGCTAAGCGAGAGTTGTAAACCAAGAGAAACTTAAAGTTAAAACCTACCATTAAATTATTAAGAGAATTATAAAAGATTTTAAACTTTAAGAAAATGGAAAAGGCGGGATGTTGGTAAATTAGAAGGCAAAGTTTTTCGGCAAAAATTCAAAAACTTCACGCAAATATCAAATGTAAGGAACACTAACGCTTTGATTTGGTAGTAAAATAAATTTGTAGTATAGACTACATATTAACAACAAATGAATAGTGCAAACTTTACACAACTACTAGGTGTAGAGAATACAAACAGTTTACGGCTTATTAATGTACATGATTACAATAAAGCTGCATATCTTTGTCGACTTCTGTGCACAGTAGTGTGATTTCTGGTTCATTTTAACCCACTTTTGCAGGCAATTTACATCAATTAAACGATAGCTCTCCATGTGCAAGATTTTGTGAAACATATTATAAACACGGCTAAGAAGGATTTAACTTTAATGCAACCCATTTAAGACAAAATTACATCTCTTCAATGATCTAAGGACACTTGAACATAATTTTTAAATCACTTTAGATTACTTTTGAGGGTAAACAAACTCACTTAATTGATGTCTCACATATGAATCCTTGAAAATTTCTTGACTTCAGTTACAAAGTCTCTGCAAGTCTATCGAATTGAGGTTAACACGTAATGTAAACTTTACACAAACACATAGCGTAAAGAATATTTTAGTCGGATTCGTAATTTTGATATTGCTCCGATATTACTTTCAACATTTATGGAAAAATGAGTCTCCATAATGTTTTAAAGACAATAAACATTAGGTTTAAACCACTTTGCAATACTGCTGAGTGTAAGCAAGCGCGCCCAACTGACTTATATATTTCATTCCCTGTAAATTTTTATATCTCAGGAAAAATTTCGGTTTTTGCAATGCTCTAGAACAAAGGCTAACATGCAGTGTAAAAATTACTCGGATATTATGATCAACATTCATGAAAAAATTATGTCTCTACAATGGTCTGAGAACATATAAACAATGAGTATAAACTACTTTACATCACTGTTGGATGTAAACAAACGCGCCTACGCGACGTCTCACATTTGATCCTTTGAAAACTTCTAGACTCCAGGAAAAAATTAGGTTTCTGGAATGCTCAAAAACGAAGATAAATACATATGTAGTGTAAACTTCATGTAAACACCTAGTGTAAAGAAGATTTTAGTCAGATTCGTAATTTTGATATTGTTCCGATATTACGATTAATATTTATGAAAAAATTGAGTCTACATAATGTTCTATGGGCAAACTAACAATTGGTGTAAACTACTTTACAACACCGTAGAGTGTAAACATATGCGCCAGACTGGCATATCAAATTTGGTTCCTGGTCCATTTCTAGACTTGATAAACGTGTCCCTGACTCGTAACCGGAGAAGCAGGCAGAAAAAACAAGACAGAAATGCATTTTACACACCAAATTTTTGACTTTACACTCGCTAAATATTAATATATAGACAATTTACTTTGACATGCACCCGATATAAAGCACTTTATTTTTATTCTATTAGACTTATCCCGACTTCTGGACGGAGAAAGTGACAAACAAAAAACGCAACAAAAACGTATTTTCCATCATTTAGAACACTGTAAACTTTAAAATTCCGTACCGAACTCCCCATTGAGTTTAAAGAAATTCGGTTTGGTACAATTTGTAGCTTTCAAATCGTAGTACATTCCTGTATGCCTAAATTCTGTTGCAAAAATTATTTGGTATGATTTATCAATCAAACTTCGGAAAAAACGTGTTTTTTCGCCCATTTTTTAACCTCTGATTTCGAACTTTACACCCCCATAAATAACTCAATATTGCGTTTTTTAAATGCGGTTTGCTGCGATGTTTAGCCCCTGAGAGGCACTTTATTAATGCTGTCTTCGATTTACACTGACTCATAAGCGGAAAAATTTGGCAGAGAAATCTTAGTTTAAATTCGTTTTTTTACACCATCCACAAGAGTGTAAACCTTAAACCCCAGGATCTAACTCACCATAGAGCATAGAAGACTTTGCTTATATGCAGAATGTAGCCCTTGATCCACTCTACATTTCTGTCAGAAAACATTTTAAAAACCTCATAACCGGAGTTAGTATCGGACATAGGAAGGTTGAAAACTCGACCAAAAAGTGCTTTTTCACCCCCAGATTTTCGCATTCTTTACACTGCCATTCGATAACTAATGCGAATTTCAAAAAAAGTGTCATCTGTAGAATTCATCCCTCTATTATCCTATCCTGTTCAGTCCTTCGAGTCATGAATACTCAGTTGTCCACATGCCGCAGTAAAAAAGGTCCCAAAATTTGTCCTATGTTATAACGTTACACAAAAACTTTACACCTTCTTTACACAGTCAATTTTGAGTTTCAAGAAAAACGAAAAAACACGTACAGCGAATTTTTTTATTATCTTTCTTTTAAAAAAAACCGCACCTTCCAGAAGTGTCCCGTTATAGCTGTAGGGGGTGCACAGGTGTTGGGGGTACCCAAGTATATTATAGGTACGCGCTAACGCGCTACCTAAGATTGATATCGATGCCTTCGTACCCAAACGAAACTGAGATATTAAAACATACCTTAGATAATGATTTAATATAATTTAAATGAGTAGTATTTATAATCGAATTAATAGTTATTTTATATTTACCTTTGAATTTAACAGATAAAACTCAAGTTTTTAATGATTGTAATAGTACAGGGTGTCACGAAATGATAGCCCCCTCCAGAAACCGAGTTTCAAGAATCATGTAAAAAAATATACAAATACCATATTGTAGAGTATTCATTTCTGCGTCGGATGCTTATTTTATCAAAGCGCAATGTGCACCGGTTAATTTTTTATTGATCAAAAACAAAAAATATCTCAGTATTTCGAATTTCACGACTACGTCGATTTAAAAATCCATATAGCCGTCTTCAGCTTAGTCGACCTACCTTAAATGCATGATCATTGAACATGACAGATTGTCAGACTATTACGCATCATGTTCTAATTCATTTAACACCATACGCCAATTTTTCGATGCTGTTTCTGCAGAATAGCGACCGATTTCTGACTCCATGTGCACGAGCTTTTCAAATCGATTCGTCACAACTTTACTAAGATGGATCTTATTCAGAGCTACTTGTAAAAATTTCTTTTTTGCAATGTAGATATCACTTTTAAGTACCCAAAGCAGAATTGAATGCTTTACAAGATGGTGCTTACAGAGTTTTTCTATCGTACCCTGAAATCAATTTTTGGAGGGGGCTATCATTTCGTGACACCCTGTATATAACGTAAGACCCCAGATTTCGCATTCGTGAAGAGACCAATTCAATATGGCCGCTCACCATAGGTGGTCGGCATCATAATTCTGGGGGGGGTGCAATATTTTTCAAAGATCAAAAAAAGGCCTCAAAATGATGGTATGGCGAAAAAACACCATTTTTTAACGTTTCTCATCGAGCACTATCCATCAGCATCAAAAAATTGTTAAAAGGGACAATAAAATTTGTCTAAAATTGAGGGAGAGGGTATTTTGGTTTCTGGGGGTTATTTGGTTTTTCAGGGGGGTACATACCCCCAAACCCCCCCCCCCCCACGTTCAGGTGTAACGCTCGCTACGTACGCAATTTATCGATTTTTTCCACTTACGCACTATAATGAAATAGGAGGCTGCTAGCGCGCTGATCTAGATATGTAAACAATATGAACACCAATTATTTGTGCAGATTTCGCTCCCGGTCAGACCGAGGGCGTCAATATGGTCGACGGGCCTCCCATTCATTGCATGGTAACCGAATGGTCGGCTTGGAGCGAATGCACATCGACGTGCAACACGGGTCGCAAACAACGCACACGGATGGTAAAAGTACCGGCCAGCAATGGAGGTCATCCTTGTCCAAGAGACATGATTCAACGGGCCCGGTGCCGCCTTAGACCTTGTCGTGAGCCAGCCATTTTTATAAATTATCATAATTTTTTGATAAATTTTCCTTATAAGAAATAGTTGAATTTTTCGGGCTCCGTACCTACTTCAGAACTTTGAATGATTTTTAAATTCCGCATTTATCGTCCGGCTAAGTAAAATAGGACAGTATTTTTCAAATAATCGTAAATGGTCCTTGCAGTCGAAGTTTACAAAATCTCCCGACTCATTATGTCAAATGTAAAATACTGCAAATGACATATTGTAAAATTTAAAACTCTTGTATAAAAATTTGCCCGTATTCTTCCTTGATACTGCAAAAAGCATACGCGCTTTTAATACTTGATTTTCTCGCGAATTCGTATAAATAATATTTTTTAAATAATTTTAATAAAATCTTGATAATTTCGATATATTTTTTTAAATTCCAATAAAAGTTTAATAATTTTTTTCAAGCGGCCGACTGTCGAATGACCGTCTGGTCCGATTGGAGCACTTGCAGCGCTACATGCGGTTCTGGCTACCGGACCCGGACGAGGCGAGGCCGTAGCCGGCTGACAGGCGCCGCCACCGCCACGCATTCTTGTCCACTAAGCCAAGTCGACAAACGCGCCTGCAATGCGATTCCTTGTGCCTGAACGTCACCGTTATTTCTTCACGCACGAGGAATAATTAAAACCAAAAATTTTTGAAAATAAAAATTTTTCTCAAAAATTACTCTAAAATGATCAAATTACGCTATTTTCGCTTTTAAACCGCCCCTTTGTGTGGTCATTTTGGCTTAACTGGCGGCTGACGTCCATCCAACCAGACTGGTCTTGTGCATCTATGGATGGTGCGAGTCTGTACCGTGAAGTCAGGATCGAAGCTTTTTATTTGTGTATATCACTGCCTTTTTAACATTAGAAAAATGAGACTTTATTTCCGTAGTGTTACAAAAAGGGTTTGTGTTTTCAGTAAAAAAAATCGGAAGGCAGAGGATTAGGCAATAATCTGAGAAATGTTATCGATTGAAACAACCAAACTGGGAAAAACCATATTGAAATTAGTGAGTTTAAAAAAATCATGAATTTCAGATCAGACTCAAAATGACAACGGTGCGCCGAATCCAAAGCATTGCAAGCTTTCCATCAACAAATATGTATATATTCGAATCCAATAAAATTTGGTTTATATCAATCTCGAAAATTTCATCGGAATAGTTGAATAAAAACCGCATTTTCCGACATTGTTTAGCATGGTCTGATATAGAATATTTGAACTTTTAGCTCTAAATACATAATCTCGAGAATGATAAGCATGAACACGAAAATAATGTCATTTTCTATTGTTTCTCGACGAGATCCGTATTATGGAGTAAAAAGAAGAAATTTTTCTCGCTTGCATACATCGAAGAGGGGATGGGGATCCCCATACCCAAAGTCGGCCGTCCCTCATCGCCCAAAAGCCAGAATATTTTTGACTCTCCCCGATTTTTCGAAAAAATCGAATGTTTCGGCCAATTTTAGGTGTTTTTTTGGCCGTTTTCGGCCTAAAATTGGAGGCCATTACCCCCTCTTCCAAAACAAATTTTGAGCCTTCACATGTATGTTTGCTTGATATAAAACTTTAAAATAAAAAATCTTACCATTTAATCCATCTGCGTACTATATTCTTATTATCGAATCCAGCCTTACTCCTAAACATTTCGAAATTTTTGGCCTTGCATTCAATTTTGCGGCTTTCCAAAGAAAAATGAAATAGAAAATAATAAGCGGCGCGAAGCGCCGGAAAATTTTGACATTTTCACCTTTTTTAAGCCAAGCGTAGGCTTCTAATAAAAGAAGAATGGAAAAAAGAAGAAAAAACGTATGCTCAAATAAAGAGCTGATTTCACTATTCTTTGGTCTGTTTCACATTTTTTGGCATAAATTTTAAGATTTTCTATCGACAGTAAACCGGCGGATTACGATAATAATTATATATCAGATCAATGCTATAATCGCAATCTGTCGGCTTATTGTCGGAGATGTTTTTTAGAACTTATGCCCAGACTTGGGTGAAACGGGCTATAGATAGAGCAATCGATTTCTCCGTTTTTATCATTATTCGTTGGAATTGATTGAAATATTGTTACACTATATAATTATGCCGAATCAACGATAAAACGTGCTATTGCGTAGGTACGCTTCGCTTATGTGTCGATTTGTGTATTGAAATGTTACACGCGATCTTATTAAAAAAACTTGCCAGCAATTTTTTGAAACGCGAATCTTTTTCCAAAATCAATGGCCTAATTTTCGGTTCCGTGCGATGGATACCACCTAGTGAAGAAAGAAATTCGGCAATGCGCGCGTATTCGTCTCGTCAGTGTGAAGAATTTCCGACTATCCTTCTCCTATACACAATAACTTTTATATTCTCGCTTGTATTTTTTGATTAAGATGAACGCGCGTCGATTTTATCTTGTTTTCGGTGAGTAACGTAGCTCTTTCTGAATTAATTATTTCGGAAAAATAACTGCCTTTGTTCGTTTCGACAATAAATCCTATGATCATGAAGGAATAGTTTTGGAAAATTAGCTTGCTAAGCGAGAGTTGTAAACCAAGAGGAGCTTAAAGTTTAAACCTACCATTAAGTTATCAAGATAATAATAATAATAATAATAATAATAATAATAATAATAATAATAATAATATATATAATAGTAATAATATATATATATATATATATATATATATATATATATATATATATATATATATATATATATATATATATATATATATATATATATATATATATATATATATATATATATATATATATATATATATATATATATATACATACATATATATATATATATATATATATATATATATATATATATATATATATATATATATATATATATATATATATATATATATATATATATATATATATATATATATATATATATATATATATATATATATATATATATATATATATATATATATATATATATATATATATATATATATATATATATATAATAATAATAATAAATCTTTTATTATTATCTTTATAATTTAATGGTAGGTTTAAGCTTTAAGCTCCTCTTAGTTTACAACTCTGGCTTAGCAAGCTAATTTTTCAAAATCCTATGATATTCTTGCTAATTTCGAATTAAAATTAGAGCTCAATACTACATAGGATGAATTAGAACATACAGGACCTGGATTTAGAATCAAATACGACGGTCCTTCATTTTTTAGAAATTTCAGCATTTTTCCACGTTCTCTGATGACGTTTCGCCCATAATAGCCCGGCTTTGGCAGTTTTCTACCTAATTATTCGGAATTTAGACAGGCTCTGCTCTTCAAAACGTCCGAAATCACGCTTTTACTTGCCGACGGGCGTGGTTTTTGCTAAAGAAATTTTCGAATGTTATATCCGTTGATTTTAATTTAGAAACTCTCTACTAATAGATTATGTTGATTACCTCAGTTTCACGTAAATAAAAAATAAATAAAAAATAAAAATAAAAAGAATAAAAAAAGATAAACAAAGAACTTCAATTAATGCTTCAACTAAAGATTTTTATTATCTGATTGCCAGAGGTCACTACCACACCTGGGCGTGGGAAGGTTTTAGGGGTATTTGCACCACCAAGAAACCAAAATACTACCCCGGAATCAAAATACCCCCCCAGAATTGAATTCTTTTGAAATTTTTTTTCGTTTTTTTCGCAATTTTTTGATGCCAATGGATAGAGCTTGATAAGAAACGTCGAAAAATGGTGTTTTTTGGCCATACCATCATTTTTAAGGCCATTTTTTGACCTTCAAAAAAATCTCGCACCCCCAGAATTTTCTTGCTGCCCACGTTTGGTCACCACACCACTCATCAGCTCACATATGCGCGTATAGGGGTTAGACGCCCAGAATCCGGCAAACCTCCGGAATAAAATTTTCAGGATTTTTTTCGCGATTTTTGCAATTTTGCCTTGTCCAAGTCCACAGAATTTGCTTGATGGTCATTGAACAAGTAAGAAAAAGTCAGGACGTTTACATTTCAACAATATCTCGAATCATCAATAAGTATCGTATCTCTAATCAAAGTAAACTTCCGATTATATTCACTATAAATTTATATAAGAGAATTGATATTAAAAGAAATTGAAAAATCTGCACGAAACCCTTGTATAAAATATCAAATTAATAAGAAAATTACATAAACATAAAATGTTCATGCATCAGCAAGGCCGGAAAAATGCAAATAATGAACAAAAGAGTATGTAATGCTAATTTCCAGAAATATGAGTCAAATAATTATCAGCATACGTGGGCAGCAAGAAAATTCTGGGGGTGCAAGATTTTTCAAAGGTAAAAAAATTGCCTTAAAAATGGTGGTATGTTGAAAAAACACCATTTTTCAACGTTTCTCATTGAGCACTATCCATTGGCATCAAAAAATTGCGAAAAAACGAAAAACATTTTTAAAAAAATTGAATTCTGGGGGAGGGGTATTTTGGTTTCTGGGGGGCTGAATACCCCTAACCCCCCACGCCCAGGTATGGTTATCAGTAATTATCTCATTACTTATTTTTTCATTTTAATTCCATCTTTTATTGTTTAAGTATATTTTAAACATTTGAGTATCTATCATTTATTTATTAACATGTCTGTCTCTGCAATATTATTCAGTTTTTATTATAATTTTATCGTATTTTGTTGTAATTTTTTCGTTTTATTCATTTCATTTTCAGAAATGCAATTTTTAGACTAAATTTTCCGGCATTGCAAATATGCGTGGACAGCAATCAAATTTTGTGGCTCTGATGAGGCAAAATCGTAAAAAGCTCCGAAAGTCTAATTCGAGAGTTTAGGGGAATATTTCATATTCGATTTTGATTTTGCCTTCGTATTCTGAGGAAAGAGTTTTCGGATTTGGACGGTCTAGACCATCGGCGTTCAGTCAGCAGCCAATGTCTGGGGTGTCTGGGTGGTGTAAAATCGGCCAAAATCTAAAAAAACATGCCAAAAATTCAATTCAGGGCTTGTATCGATTATGTGGATTCTGGGGTACTACCCCAACCCAGAGCCCTGCGCGGGCCGAAATTTTTAGACCCGCCCCGCCCCACCAAGAAAGAAATAAAGCCCGCCCGCCCCGCCAGTAATGTTACAAAAATTAGGCCCGCCCCGCCCCGCCCCGCAAAACCCGCATATCTTTTGTGTAGCTAATCTAGACGGATGCAACCCGCAACCCGATGCTTTGCCCGACCCGAACCGACCCGCGGGTCGGGTTTTCGGGTCGGGTCGGGTTGTCGGGCCCCGACTTTTCATCTCTATTCTGTAGCGCCGCATTGCAAAAAAGCAAGTCTAAGAATCATGTAAAATAGAGCCTCGCTCACATGCCTCAAAATCTCACTCTCTTGCTGTCTCTGGCCTGGCCCTGCCCTACTCAACTGAAAAACTTGTTTCCGCATTTCAACCCATTGACAAATGGCGAATGGCTATGGCATGGCATGCGAGTGAAGTAAAATGAGTAATGAGCTACAGTAAATCAAAGTTATCCGAATAATTGCAACGCGCACGTATCCTTTTGCACAACAAAAATTTAAAAAAAAGAAAGGCCTGGCCCGCCCCGCCCCGCCAAAATCTTTAGAAAATAAAGCCTGCCCCGCCCCGCCCCACCAGCTGTGTGACCCGCCCCTTAAAAAGCCCGCGCGGGCCGCACGGGCCTGCGGGGCGGGCCGGACCGCCCCGCGCAGGGCTCTGCCCCAGCCCCTCCGCCCCCACGCTCAGGTGTGATTCCAACTACAGATTGATTGGCTTACATACGTCATGAAATATAAAAGAAACAGAAATTCGGATAAAAAAATGAAATATCTTCGGAAATCGGATTGGAATCCGTAATGCAAGAGTTTTTGTTGTTTTGCTGACAAAAGCTCATCCTTTAGGAATAAGATTCTATTAATGTTTACTTAGTTTTTTAGAATTTTCTGGGTAAGAGAACATTCATAAGATCAACGCTATATTTTTTTGACTATTTTTATCAAAAAATCACGTTTTTTACGAATTCGTTTACAGCCGTCCTGATAGGAGTTTTATCAATCGGACTGAGACAAAGCGTCGCTGATACTGACGTATGCAACGGAAATACTTACGACACAAGGTTATTTCGTTGTTGCAAAAATTTCGAATTATGCTCCCGAAACAATCGAGCGTGCTGCGGTCGCCATTGCTATTCGGTGGGCGCCAGTCTTTGCTGCCAAGGGCGCATTATTGACAAATGCCGCCAATTTCACAGCCGTTGCTGCGGCACCGTCTGCATTGATGGCGCTAAAAAGTAGCGCTTTACACTTAATTATCGATTAATTTGGATAAACTACTTTTTTACTTATTAGAAAAAACGAATAGATACACAAACGCGTGAAAAATATTGAAAATATAAATACATAATTTCAACAAAAAAGGACAACTTAGTCTGGTCCCGGCTGAAAAATATGCTCATGCACGCTATTTCAAGCCACGTGTGTTGTAAATTTGAGCAGAATTGGGTCGCTAATTTATGCCAATCAGATTACGTCTTTGAATATTTTAGCTAACCGCGATAATTGAACTACAACAATTTTTTATGCTCGATGCAGAAACTTCAAACTCGATTATCATCGTTAAGAAGAGAGTTACATGCACGTACATGGGCAGCAGCCTAATTCTGGCGATCCGATCAGGTCATTGTTGCCAAAAATATCACAAAAAGTTCAATTTTTGGTGGTCTTGTGCAGGTAAAAAATAAGTCTTTTTCTGGCCTGAATGACTACAAAAATTGGTATAAATGCTAAAAGGCATTATTCTGCAGTGCCCGGTCGATTTCAAAAACTTTCGAAGAAAATTTGGACTTTCCCTGCTTTTTTAGCCTTCAATTTGCCTCACTTTCTCCAGAAAATTTCCCACTTTTCATTCAAGGGTCTAGACCAGACATACATGTGGAGGAGGATTTGGGGAGGGTCTAGAAACCATCCCAGAATAAGAGATTGTGAAATTTTCTTGGGAAATTCAGCAAAATGATGGCAAAAAATCGATGAAAATGGAAACTTCTTTTAAAAGTGCCCTAAATTGATCAGAAAATCTGTCAAATTAAAGTTTTATCACTATTTTAGCGCTTGTACCAGTTTTTAGGTCATTTTGGCTCAGAAAATCCCAACTCTTGATCCCCAGACCGGCTATACTCTCTAATGCAGGATGCTGTGCATCTATGGTCTAGACCATACATGAGCAGCACCAAAATTCTGGGAGTTGAGGAATGGGCCAAATCGCCAGAAATCTTACTAAAAATAGAATTCTGGGGGTCTATAGCAATTCGCGGCGGGTTTTTCAACTTCTGGGGTTACACAACCCCACCGCCCTTGTATGATCTAGACTGCCAAACCGCTTCTCCCACGTGCATGTATGGTCCAGCTGTACCTTCTAGACCCCATGCCCATGTGTGGTATCAACCAGTACGTATTCTTCGCGGGTAGTTGACTCTCAGGATGGCTGTATCCGCCATAAAGGGCTGTTGACACCCAGAGTTGTTGTTCAGTTCTACTTACATATTTCATGTATTATGTCTTAAAAAGAACCAGCTCCGTCTGAGATTGATACATCAAGAAAACACTGTTTTTTTTTTCAGGCGTACTGCTTTTAGACCAGAATCGGCATTTTTTATATAGGCGTAGCCGGGGGGGCATGGGGGGCACATGCCCCACCCGAAATTTTTCCGGAAATATTGTTGATTTTTCTGTTGCAATAAAATGTGCCCAGAAAACTGAGTTCAAAAAGGCAAAAATGTCAAATTTTTCGGCGCTACGCGCCGAGTCATTATTATTTATTGTTATATAATCTAATGAATATACATAAAAGCTTAAATCAGCTAAAATAATTTAGCACTTCACATCACTTTAGTAATTTAATGCACTATTTGTTCGTTGATTGAAACTGCGCATGCTTTTTGAGCTGCGAAAATGATTAAGTACCAGTTTGTCTATTCTCTGCTGTGTTTGTCTTTTGTGTACCAGTTTGTCTATTCTTTACTTTGTTTGTCTTTCTTTACAGGTCACATAATCTTATTTAAATTAAAGGAATAGCCAAATTTTCTTATCTTTTTTGCGCATTTTCTGTTTTCTGAACAAGGCCACGAGTGGGCCTGAAAACGGTGAGAACAAAATTTTCATTGATACATTTTTCTATATCTTATTGGCAGCAACCCGTCGCTGCGCTATGTAATTAGCAGAGGTCAAAAAAGGCATTTCAGCTCAGAAGTTTTGTGCAATGAAGTTCTTCAATTTTAAGTGTTTTAGGGCTTGCTTGATTCAGAACCGAGATTTGGCCGATTTTGCGAAAATTTTAACGTTACTATTTAACATTAAAATGCTTTTTTTCACAAAATATTCCGTGACTCTGCCCCGAACCCCGCTTGGAACTCTTGAACGCGCCATTCCAGACTCCCGCAACCGTAAAATCTCGTTGTACATAGGCAATGAGATTTTAGGGAGAACAAGCCAGGTAAAAGAGTTAGAAATTTCTAAAAATTTCCGTTGTTTCGCGCCGGCATTAATTTGTCTTTTTTTGTATGATTTAAGCGGTGTAAATTAAGTTTAAAGTGCAAAAACGTCAAAATTTTGCGGCGCATAGCGCCGCCAGTTACTGTTCTTTCTTTTTGTTAAGCTCCAGAATTGCGTTTAAAAGCCTGAATCACTCAAAATATCTTTAGTCAAAGTTAGTAATTCGCAATTTTCTTGTTAGAAGCTTGAACTGTCAAAATTGTTTTGTACAAATTTGATAATTTTCTGCTCTGTCAGACTATTAGTATTCACAGAGCTACAAAATGTTAAGGGCGGTAAAAAATGACTAAATTTCTCGGGCACTTTGCGCCACTTATTATTTCCGAAATGTTTGTCAATTGAAAGGCCGTAAATTCTTCACGAAAACGGTAGAAATACTAAAAATTTTCGGCACCTCGAGCCGCTTTACACTTTTTGTATTTTTGATCGTCAGAAACCTATTAATTAGCAAGGCTTCATCAGTGTTTTTTGTATTCAGCAAAGATTTTTCCCGATGTACAAAGACTTTTCAGGACCGTCTTTGTACAGATACAAAGATTTTTGGAAGACAAAAACTGCAAAAAAGGTCTAAAATTCGTAGAAATTTTCGGCGCTTCGCGCCGAAATGACTAATTGTGTACTGGCGGAAATTGCATTTCAAAAGGAAAATGTCAAATTTTTCGGCGCTTCGTGCCGTTTTAAGACTATTATTAGTGATTTTTGCCCTTAGAGACCCAGAAATCAGCTAAAATATATTACCAAAAGTCGAATAACTGTTTTTACCACCCTAAAATCGCTACCGTACCATATTATAGCACTCAAAAATTTGTGTCTACAAAATGTACGAAGACCTTTGGGGACCATCTTCGTACATGTACAAACGGACCTTGTACAGTAAAAAAAGACTGGGCTACACTACTAAAGGTCGAAAAACTCAGTTTTACTATACATAACGTTACTGGCAGTCAATGGAAAAGTAGTCTTAAAAAATTTTTGTTTATGCCCCCCGAACCAAAATCCTGGCTACGCCTCTGATTTTTTATATAGTAATGTTTTCGGGAACCACGGCTGGCCCTCCCCCCAGACTTCCCGTATGCTGCTCAAGTTATCTGCGCTTTTCAGAATGTGCCTGGAAGACGGTCGCACGGTGCCGGCGTGCGCCGGTGTTCACTCGGCGTTCTGCAACGGCGTCTGCTACGACTCGTCGCTGAGCATCTGCTGCCGCGGCGTGATCATCCAACGCTGCGGCTTTGACCGGGCGGCATCGGAATGCTGCGAGCGACGCTGCTTCAACAACAAAACCGAATCGTGCTGCCCGTCTCCGTCGGCGCCCGACGGCGTCGTCGTTGTCAGCCCAAAATGTTTGGACGATCAATGCTGCTTTGGCGGATGCTGCGACGCCACGACCACGACTACGACGACGAGACTGATGAAAAAAACTTAAAATTTAGCATTAATATAAAGATGTTGAAAAAATGCGAAAATTCGAATAATGCGAAAATCGAATTCGAAAAGAAAAAATTAACTTCAAAATAAAAAATTTGAAAAAGAATGCGAAAATTCAAATAATGCGAGAATCGAATTTAAAAAAGATTTATAAGGATGTAAAATTCAATATTAATAGAAAAATTTTAAAAAAATGAAAAAATATAAATAAGTGCTAAAATAAGTATTAATTGATATACGAATTTTCGAAATTATCGAAATAATTAAAAAATGTAAAAATTCCTACGCGCGCAAAAGATTTCGAAAAAATGAAAAAAACCGCAGTAATTTCGAAAAATTTTTAAAAATAATGAAAATCAAACGAAAGTTAAAATTTAACGAAGACGAAAAATTTCAAAAAAAAGAATACAGGAAATTACGAAAAAGAAAAAAATTAGCACAAAAACGAAATTTCGAAAAAAATAAGAAATGGAGACGCGAATAAATATACTACGAATACGAAAAATTTCGGAAAAAAGATTAAAAATTCATACGAATGTGAGAGAAATTTAAAAAAGAATACAGAAATTCAAATAATAAAAAAATTAATAAGAATATACAAATTTCGGAAAAATTAAACTACTTAAATATGCAAGAATGCGTAGCAATCTATAAAATTTCGGAACAAAAATAAACGAGTTTTAAAGAACGTAAAAATATATAATGTTGGATTACGAATAATTTTCAACCGTATGTTGAATGTGTCCTCAACTCGTGTTTTCGTGTTTGCGATGATAATATACCTGATTTATTTATACTTTTATCAATCACTCTTAGCCACACATAGGCGTGGGGGGTTTGGGGGGTACGCACCCCTCAGAAGTTGAAATACCCCCCCCACCCTAGAAATCAAAATACCCCCAGAATTCAATTTTCGAAATGTTTTTTGCTTTTTTAGCGATTTTTTGATGCCATTGGATAGTGCTCGATGAGAAACGTCCAAAAATGGTGTTTTTTCGCCATACAACCACTTTTAAGACCATTTTTTGACCTTTGAAAATTTTTCTCCCCCCCCCTCCCAGAATTTCGGTGCTGCCCACCTATGCTCTTAGCTCGTTCCTAATCCGTCGAATAGAAATAAATTATTGTTCTGAGGTAAACATAATGCAATTTTTGACGATTAAGTAACGAATGAACGTCGAAGAAATTAGAATGTTAAAAAAAATCAGTAGGCATTATGCGACGCAGTCAGTTGACAAAATGAAGAATTATGGTCGTCCAAGAATTCTTCAAAAAGAGGGGTTGAGTAAATGCGGAAGCGGAAACAAAAGCAAAGTACGAATCATTCAGAAAGGAAAATACCGAATGGTGAAACTTTGAAAGCATAATGAAAAGAATCATTACACGGGCGCTGTGTATATTTTAGAGATCCAAATCTCTGCAAAAAAACCAAAAAGTAGCAAAAAAATTGATGATCTGCTGAGTAAAATAACACTGTATCGATATTTCTCACCTCGAGTTTGCATATCATTTGGCATTAAAATTAAAAAAGAAAAAACGTGAAAATGTAATCTTGGGTTGTTTGGGATTCTGGAAATGTGTATGTGGATACGACCGATTTTATCAGAGGAATCTCCCAAATTAACTACTCCGATGGGTAGGCTAAATTTGCATTTGACGGGACTCCTCTTGAAGGCCGGAACAGTACTCGAGGAAATGGATTTCCCGTATACTGAAATTACTTGACGCCGCTTTCGGAAAAAATCCCTTCTCGGTACGTCCCAGTTATGATAGTTACGGACTTAGAAAGTAGTTCCTTAAGAAAGGCATGTTCAGGCAAACTGAAATCGGTTTCAACCCTGTTTCTGGGAAAAATTCTACGGATAGGCTCTGGAAACGGAACGGGCGATTCCAGCCATGTGATTGCATGCCCAATCCTCGATCTGTCTGGAGCGAGTAGGGTCATTTCACATGTCGGAGCCTAAATGACGTTGTTGGGAGGTTTAAAACCCGAAACATGACTATGACATGACAAAACGCTACCAATCCAACAAAATTTTCGATTTAAAAACATTCGAAAAAATGTGCTGCCCATTATTAGGGTCATCAAATTGTGTTACTCAGCCAATATTTGTAATTAAGTTGACGCTTTTGAGCAAACAGATGGCTAAATGCTTAGAGTAGAACCTTTAAAAAAGGGGGATGAACTTCTCTGGGGGTGTAACTATACCTGGGCGTAAAGGGATTTGGGGGTATGCTTCCCCCAGAAACCAAAATACGCCACGGAATTCAATTTTTGAAATTTTTTCTGTTCCTTTCGCAATTTTTTGATGCCTCGATGAGAAACGTTGAAAAATGGTGTTTTTTCGCCATACCACCATTTTTAAGGCCATTTTTCGACCTTTGAAAATATCTTGCACCCCCCCCAGAACATTGGAGCCGCCCACCTATGGGTGGAATCATACATGATCTTGGGGGAGGGGGATTCCCCCAGAAAAAGTTTCAACCCCCCTGCAAAACTTTTTCACCCTTTGCCAGAATTGGCGAAAGATGCTTTTTAACGTTTTTAGCAATCTATTTGCTCAAAAGTGCCAAATTTTCGGCGCTTCGCGCCATTATAATAATGTTTTGACTAACTTCTGTGCAATTTTTTAAACTTTCTAAATTTTTTCGAAATTATTTTCTTTTTATGCTCTTGAAAGATGGAGCATAGACAGAAACGCTTAAAAACGATGTTTTTGACGCGTACTTACCATTCTTTCGACCCAAAACAGGCGCTTTATAATTTCACCCCCCCCCCCCCCCCACAGAATTCCCATGCTTGTGCATGTATGGGCGGAGCACCCACCAAGATTATGTAGGTACTGTCTAGACAGGAACACCGCAAATTTGTAAGAACCTAAAATCGAATTTTCCGGACTATTTTCGGCTATTCGGCCATCCTCAGAATTTGTTTGCTGCTCCGTACGGTCTGACCCTTCCTCGGTGTGATTCTAAGTAGTCGCCCCGCCGTCGAAATGGGTACCAGAGGTGGGCAGCACCAAAAATTCCGGGGAAGAGGGGCTGCGAGATTTTTAAAAGATCGAAAAATGGTCGTACGACGAAAAGACACCATTTTTCAACGTTTCTCATCGAGCGCTATCCATTGACATCAAAAAATTGCGAAAAAGCAAAAAAGTTTCAAAAATTGAATTCTGGGGAGGTGGTATTTTGGTTTCTTGGGGGGTGCACACCCCCAACCCTCCATCACGCCTACGTGTGGTGGGTGCTAGATTTTTATAGTGGCCATCATTTGACAATAAATTCATGGAAATACGGGGCTTTTGATTGTCGACCACGATAATCGGACGTCTATGAGAAAAAGCGGGAAAGAGGGCAGTACATACATCCAATCCATCCATTTTTGATTTGCTGCATCGTACATGATTAAGAATCCATTTTATGCGCAAAAAACAAGGCAGTAAAAATTCGTACGATAAAGCATATAAGTACAGTATAAAACGAACTAATTATCAAGCAAATCAAAGTCCATGTCATCGTTAATTTCGACAGGTTGGCCCACTTTGCCCACTTTTTTGGACTGATCGTCGGATGGATCCAAAGAGTCATCGTTGTTTAATAAAAAAATTTGTCCAGCGGCGCCGTCCGGCTCCTTTTTCTTTCTACTTCGTTTTTTTATATTATTTTCTGCGGCCGATTTTGTTGTTTCGAGTTCGGATTCTCGTTTTTTCTGTTCGGCGTATTTTACAATCAGTTTTGAGAGCGATTTGTTGCGTCTGGCCAACAATTTTACGTCTTCGACGTTCACCGTCGTTCGTTTTGCGTGACTGCGAATTTTTAATTCAAATTTAATTCTATAATTTAATTAAATTTAATGTTAAATTTTATTGATTAATTCATCGCGATTTAAGAAAACAGCCAGCAATGAAATTATTTTCGAGAAAAAACTTAGGGAAAATTGGGGCGCCAATTTTTCTAACCGATTAGCTTAGATTTGAAAGCAAACCTAATCGATTTTTGTTAGAATGAAAAGATAACGGATATTTAAACTGATATTCGACGTAATGAATCGTCACAAGCATAGGTGGGCAGCACCGAAAATTCTGGGGGAGGGTGAAAAGATTTTCAAAGGTCAAAAAATGGTCTTAAAAGTGGTCGTATGGCGAAAAAAACACCATTTTTCGACGTTTCTCATCGAGCACTATCCAATGGCATCAAAAAATCGCTAAAAAAGCAACAAAAAATTTTCAAAATTCGAATTCTGGGGGTATTTTGATTTCTGGGGGGGATATTTCATATTTCATTTTCCGGTGATCGCATACCCCCAAACCCCCACGCCCATGTGTGTACATACTTCTTTTAAGGAATTTTTAACGTGGGTGCATAAGAATCATCTTAGTTCCTTTTATGTATTCGACAAAGATTTTCCCAATGCAAAAAGACTTTTCAAACACCGTCAACGTCACAGGCATACGCAGCACGGGAATTCTGAGGGGCTTGAAATTTTAAAGTGTCTTGTTGGGCTAAAAAATGATGGATACGCGTCAAAAACATCGTTTTCGGCGTTCCTGACAATGCCCCATCTTTCGAAAGCATGAAAAAATAGAGAAAAATTCGAAAAAATCAAGTAATTCGAATAAATTGAACATAATATGGTCAAAAAATGAGTATATGGCGCGAAGCACCGAAAATTTGACACTTTAGAGCGATTAGATAGATGGCTAAAAACGCCCAAAACAGAACGCTTCATATGAATATTTTTTAGCTTCCGATTAATCGAGAAGCCCTAGTGGAGGGGTGTGCAAAAAATTTGTGGTAGGAAGGTGAAAACTTTCCTAAGGACACGAACAAAAGATTTTTGGGGACAAAAATAGTAAAAAGATCTCGATTTCTGGCTATTATTAGTCCTGTAAGCCTTTGTTTTATATGCCTTTGCCTTTACAATATCTTAAATTCATCTCTAAAATGGAAAAACATCAAAAAATTTTACGTCGGTATATTTCTCATAACGAACATCCAGCAATGAGTTTAAAAGCTTGAATCAGCTAAAAATACCTTCGCTCTCGCCTGCTTGCTAATGATTCACGAGATATCTGACTACCAGGCACGTACCTCTGGAGGAATGGGGAGTTAGGAACCCCCTTGATTCAGAAAAATCGAAAAATAGGACTTTTTAAACGTTATTTTGTGCTATTTTTGGCTTTTTTGGGCTTAGTCCCCCCAAAATTGGTGTTGCCCCCCCAAAAAATAATACGGCCAGCTACGTGCCTGCTGACTACTACCAAATTTTCGCCTCCCCCGAAATGAAATCTTCTATACGAGCCCGGTCCGGCCCAACTATTGATATATTGGTTTGCAAATTTTCGTACCCCGGAACTTCGGCTTCGTCCATGTGTCCTCCCAAAATAAGTATTATCCTAACTTTTTGGTGAAAAAATCGGACATTGCGAAAAAGCTAAATCACGCAGATATGGAAAATCAAGTAGACGGGCCTATTATTTATAAAAACTAGATTGTGACGTAGCATAAAACTGATAAGATCCGAGCTTTTCCCATAGGAGAAGAAATATTCAAAACGAAAATATGGAAAACTTTTTTATATCCCTATCAGTGGCGGATCTAGGATTTTCCTAAGGGGGCGGCACCCCAATCGGGGGGCGGAACCCTGACTTGGGCGGAAAAATTAGCTGTTTTAACCCAAAAATCGCTAAAAATCGCTCCAAAAATCCTTAATTTTGCGCACTATTTTGGGCCAATGAGTAGGGTGGCCGCCCCCTGCCCCCCTCCTAAAACCGCCCTGATCCCTAATCACTCATAGAACGGCTCAAAGTAAATGTTATGACCAAATAAACATGAACGCCATGGGAGTCCTATTTTTATAGTGCCTCTTATGGTCTTAAAAACAACGGATACGCGCAAAAAACATCTTGTTTTGTGCTTTTCTGATCGTGATTTGTCCTTCTAAAAGTTAGAAAGATGAAAAATTTCGAAAAAATATGAAAAATTCATGTAAATTAAAGAAATATAATTGAAAAATGATAAAAAATGAGTATAAGTCGCAAACATACCTGGGCGTGGGGGGTGTAGGGGTATGCACCCCCAGAAACTAAAATACCCCCACAGAATTCAATTTTTGAGATTTTTTTCGCAATTTTTTGATGCCAATGGATAGAGCTCGATGAGAAACGTTGAAAAATTGTGTTTTTCGCCATACCACCATTTTTAATCCCATTTTTTACCTTTAAAAAATCTTGCGACCCCCCGGAACTTTGGTACCGACTGCCGCCCACCTATGGTCGCAAAGCTTCGAAACACCTGACACTTTTAAACAAGAGCTAATAACGTTTAAAGCAGCACCCTTTTCAAAGTTTTTGAAAAATAGGTTAAATTTCTGGGCTGGAAACCCATACATGCGCAACATAAGGGGGGTGAATGGGTATTAACCTCCGCTGAAGGGTCAGCCAGGAGGTATTGTCCGGCGACTTGGCGACTTTGAGCTGACGGAACGTTTTCTGCATCATTTTTGAGGTAAAAAGCAGAAAAAATGTCAAAATTATTCCGGTAGTACTTTTATGTACTTTTTAACAAACAAATACGCCTAAAATTTTGTGTATTTTTTATAGCTAAAAGTGATAATAACAAGTCAAAATGGAACAAAACTCTTGAAAAACGCGAAATTACCACGAAAGAGAAGTTGTAGGCCATTTTTGTCGCTAAAACAAAAAAAAATTGATGAACGTTAATTTATTGTTTTGGATTTCTCAAGATTTTACCCCCCCTCTCCCTGCCAACCCTGACCTTGTGAACTCTATGGGAAAATACCCCTCAAACTTCACCCAAAGGTCATGTACGGTGATGATCGGAGATGCGCTACACAGCCGACGACATGACTAAGGCTGATATTCAAAGAAGTAACAGTAAAATGCGACAATACGAGTCATACTTACACGTGGGCGTGGAGGGTTGGGGGGTATGCACCCCAGAAATCAATTTTGAAAATTTGTTACCTTTTTTCACAATTTTTTGATGCCAATGGATAGTACTCGAGGAGAAACCTTGAGAAATAGTGTTTTTTGCCATACCACAATTTTTAAGACCATTTTTTACCTTTGAAAAATCTTGCACCCCACTCCAGAATTTCGGTGCTGCCCACCTATGGTCATACTTTGCGAATGCTTCGAGGTCTCTCGACCATTCTTGCGAAATGCCGTAAAAGCATTCAGTCAAACACGCTACGAATGTAGTGGAAAAGCTAATATTATTCTTGTCTCGTTTGGCGACCGTCTCGCAAAGCTTGTTTGTGCCATAATGGATGGCAACTTTGAGACGCTGAAATTTACGTATTTGTCAAAAAGACCCAAAATCTTTACTGGTTAAGTCAATTTTGCCACAATCGAACTATCGTAATTATCCGCGCCATAGTAGCTCGAAAAAATTACAAAATCTCGGCTTCGCAACGAACTTTTCAAAAGAAATATGATCGATATTAATTATTCTAATTCTTCTCGACTTAGGCAGGTGGCGGATCTAGGATTTATCTAAGGGAAGGGGCGGTACTCCTAAGGGGGGGGGCGGAACCCTGACTTGGGCGGAAAAATTAGCCGTTTTAACCCGAAAATCGCTAAAAATCGCTCAAAAATGCTTAATTTTGCGCACTATTTTGGGCCAATAGGGAGCGGCCGCATCCCCCCCCGGCTCCCGTAAATCCACCCTGGACTTAAGTATGGGAGATTTAATCGAAAATGTGTCGTTTTTGCACTTGCGATTTTATTCTATACTTTTGTTTTTTGCAATCCTTTTTATGACAATGCATAAAACTTAATGAGGTCGAAAATGAAGTTTTTAGCCCCTATCATCGATTTTTTGACACCTTTTCGCCCGTTAAAATTTTTTGGAACCCGTACGACAATTTCACACGGCTCAAATAGTTGTAAGCAGACATGGGAGGCTACCAAATTCTGAGACAGTCCGACGAGGCTAAATTACTTAAAAATAGCACCAAAAATTCAATTTTAGGTTTCTATCGATTTCTTGCAGGGTCCAGGCAGACCGGTCAATTTCTGATAGCAAAAACAACATCCATTTTGAACTACAACTTTCCCCAGTCAATTTATGCTAATTTGTTCAAATTTTTCGGGTAGACATTCAAATTAAAATCAAGAAATTAGAGGTAAATCGAAGTATGCGATCTCGAAAGCGATGTTCAAGGCATTTTGAGCCCTAATCACACATGGGCGTGGGGGTTTGGGGGGTATGCACCCCCAAAAGTTGGAATACCCCCCCCAGAAAATTTTTGCTTTTTTAGCAATTTTTTGATGCCATTGGATGGTGCTCGATGAGAAACGTCGAAAATTGTGTTTTTCTGCCATTCGGCAACTTTTAAGACCCATTTTTTGACCTTTAAAAATTTTTTCACCCCCCCACCAGAATTTTTGGTGCTGCCCACACTATGGCCCTAATCCGTCACGAGCTAATTCTGTGCTAATTTACGCTCATTTTTCCGATAATTTTTGAACCGGCATATTTTCGTCAACTAACTGGCACTTCTAAGTTTAAGAGAGGAGAGAGGAAAAAATATTTCAGATTTTTCTGAAATTCGGTGAAATATGGCCGATTTGAATAGGTGATCACGAATAGAACATCCGTTTTCTATCAAAATTCAGCTGTCTTTATCACAGTTCGTAAATTAGGAATTCAGAAGGATTGTCAGGCACGTAGCTGGCCTTCCTTCTTTTGGGGGACCAACACTAATTTGGGGGGACTAAGCCCAAAAAGGCCAAGAATAGCACAAAATAAAATTTAATAAGTCCTGTTTTTCCGATTTGTCTGAATTTTGGGGGGTCCGACCCCCACCCCCAAAGATACGTGCCCGAGGATTGTTCACTTGGATTTTGAAAAAATTGTTTATCATATACGGCCTCAATACTCAACAGGTGTCGAATTTAGTGTTCCTCTGAAACTTATTTATCCACGCACACATAGATTCCGAAATTTGAAGCCCTTCTTATAGCTTCTCTCACCCCTGAAATATAATGTGAGAATGGTTTATTCCTTTACCCCCCACCTGCTTTGCTTCTCTAGCCAAAAATCGTAGAAAAAATTTTGGCGCTTTGCGTCAAATTTTACAATTCTAATTAGAGTCTTTAAACACTCAATTTTTCGTCTTTATGCAGGCTAAAGCGCATTTAGCATCCATATGTCTTCTTCCATAGGTGCGCAAGGTCAGGGTCGGAAGGGTGAAATCCCTAAAATCCAAAGCAGTCAATTTAACTTTCACGATTTTTTTTGCTGTTTTAACGATCAAAATGATCAAAATAGCCTATTAAACGTTTTTTGTGATAATATTGCATTTGAAAAGCACTTTCAGTCCATTTTGACTGCATTATATCACTTTCAACACTAAAAAATGCAAAACTTTATCAAATTTGGACGCTTTTCGAGTAAAAAGTACTTAGAAGTACTAATCTGGCGCGAAGCGCCTTTTGACGTTTTTACTGCTTTTTGATGTAAAAAATGATGCAAAAAAAGGTTCCGTCAGCTCAAAATCGCCGGACAGTACCTCTCTGGCTGACCCCTCAGGGGGGTATACTACCCTTGCCCCCTATGTGCATGTACGATGTTTTCTGTTCTTCACAGATTTTATGCAGAAAATGAGATTTTTCAATAAGTAAGAATGACTGCAATTTTTTGGCGGTAATTACGAATTCGCTGATGAACTTTGACCATTTAAAGAATGAATTCAGAACCACTATTCGGGGTAATTTTGTAAACATTTTGGCGTTATGGCTCAAAATTGAAGTACTCTTTTCACTAAATTTTCCAGATTTCTAGCCCCAGACCCACTGGGGTGCGCAGAGCCCCCTCAGCCCTAGAAGAGATGGCTTTTATTGGATTCTCACCGTATATAAGACATCCGGATAGCAAAATTTGCAAACTAAAATTCATCCATCGGTCCCCCTAATGTTTTGAAAAAAATTTCTGGTCATCCCCCCGAAACAAAATCCCTGGATACGGGCCTGGATCGCTATTATAAAAAATGAACACTTACTTATGATATATCTGTTTACATACTTCTTCGTAGCACTTCGTCAATTCATCGTCACTCATGACAGATGAATAATCAAGCTTGTGATCAAAAATATCGACCAGTGTTTTCAATAAGTATTCAACCGATGGGCGAGCATACTCGTGCGAGAGAAAATATAATATAACCGATCCTAAGCAATTTCTGAACAGCGATTTCCTTTGAGTCTGATCATGAAATGCAATATTTACACTACAGTATTTATAAACACGAGCGCGTCACTCAGGCCCGTATTCAAGGTGAATAGGGGGGACACGTGTTCCCGCCCATGAAATAAATTGTGAGAATAATTTGTTCCTCTACTTCCCCTTTGCTTTTTTAACCAAAAATCGCAAAAAATTTTCCGCCGAATTTAACGGTCATAGTCAGAGTCTATCTAGTCCCGAGCGCGAGGTTTAAACGCTCCATTTTTAGTCTTTCTACAACCTAAATCGTATTTCGCATCTATATGTCTTCTGTTCTTCACAGGATTTATATAGGAAATGAGATTTATTTAAAAAGAAAGAATGACAGCATTTTTTAGCGATGATTACGAATTTGCTGATGAAGTTGTATCATTTTTAGGGTGAATTCAGGAACGTGATTCGGCTGATTTTGTACAAACTTTAACGTACTCGAAAATAAAGTGCTATCTTTACAAAAATTTTCCGAAGCTCTGCCCGATCCCCGCCGAAGCTTTAGCGCGCCATCCCAAACCCTCCAGTGCTAAAAGGGATGGTTTCCATTGAGTTCTCACCGTATCTAAAGGATCCGCAGGCCCGTATCGGGGCTTTTGCTTGGGGGAAGCACGAACAATTTTTTTAAACATAAGGGGGACCAAGGCATACAAGAGCATGGGGAGCTGGTCTGCCCTGCGGCTCTCTCCAGTCCAGTCTCCACTTCAGTCTAGCATTTTTTTTGCAAATGCTCGTCCAGAAGAAAAAATCAGCTTTGGAATATTGTCTTGCCGATGGATATGAATGGCCCTTACTTCAGGAAATAATGGAAAATGTATAATTTCACATTTGCAATATAATAAATGGCATACTAATCGTAGTTTACATTTTTAACATTCTTTTACATTAAATAGCCATTTTATGCCATATAAGTTCTCGTCAGTGATCGACCGGGGCGACTTTGTTGGCCGGAGCCGGGGCGGTACCGGGGCTGAAAAAAATCCCTGGCCCCGGCCGGCGGCCGGGGCTGGCCGGGGTCAGACAAGGAAAATATTATTGCATGACACATACTTGAGGTGGGCATAGGAAAAGAAATGAGCGACTGCTCCATACAGTTGTAAATGGCAAGCGCAAAGTTAGGTGCGCCTTTTCATATCAAGTTTTATTACCATCTATGTCACAAGAAACAAATTGTCCAGTGATTCATTGTCGGAATCAGGCTTGTATCCAGGGGGCGGTAGGGGCTGCCCCCCCAAATGGGAAAAATTTTTGTTCTTCACCAAGGGTGGAAAAATTAAAAATTGGCGAAGTGCGTCTAAAACACCACCAAAACAAGTTTTTAGCGTACTTTTGAGCAAGTAAAATCGAAATTTTCTGGCGCTTCGCGCCGGATTATTGTTTATGTATAGTTTTGTTTTCTAAACCGCTAAAAATCGTTCAAATTTGAGTTGGACATAGAGAGCATGTCAATTTTTTTCCAGCGCTGTGCGCCGGATTCATTGTTCAGCAATAGTTTTTGCCTTCTAGCTCACTCAAAACAGCTCAAATTTGAGGTTTGACATGGGAAACATGAAATTTTTCCGGCGCTTCGCACCGTGTTTATTGTTTATATATGTTTTTTGTCATCTAGCCCGCTCGAATTTGAACTTGACATGCAGAATATGTCAATTTTTCGGCCCTTGGCGCCGGAGTATTCATTATCAGCATTGTTTTTCTCTGTAAAGCACAATGATTAAGTGCAAAGGCAAGAGATAAGAAATAATTCGTCGATTAAATGATGAGAAATCAGCTTAAATGATAAATTTGCTGTTTATCAATATGAGATAGAGTGAAAAATTTTTGAATTTTTTTGAAATTTTTCTTCACCATCGTATAGAGCTCGCCGAGATACGCTCAAAACTACCTTTATTTTCGCCTATCTCCTAATGGTTTTCGAGATATCTGGCCTCAAAAATTTTCGCCCCCTCCCTCGAAATAAAATCCTGGATACGGGCCTAATCTGAATCATCAATAAAGTCTACGTCGCTGCTATTAGCACACTCTATATCATTTGAATCTTCGCTACTGCTACTGCTGCTGTAGCGATTGGATGCAATAGGTATTGGATGTAATAAATGAGACATCACACATTCCCATAAGGGGGAGGGGTATCACCCCCTCAGGGTCCAAGATACAAGTCACTGTCAGACGATTTTTGGTGAAAACCTTTTGAATTTTTTAACTTAATTTTTTAGTATGGCAAAAGTGTACCTAACTATTAGAATTTCACGAAGTGATACATTATTTTAGAATGTGAGCTAGAGTAAATAGATAAACTATCACTATAAAACATGCATTAATCGCTTAAATTTTATGAGGGTTCCTCAGTATACATGTAACGGCTGGAAATCTAGGGTAGGGTCCCTCGCCATTTTTAGGAGGGGTTAGCGACCAGATCAAAAATGGTAAAAACACATAAAAATAGCCAAAAAAGCGCAGGTTTTCGTTAAAAAATGGGGGAGGGTGGTCAAAAATTTTCTGACTTTCAAGGAAGTTCGGGGCTTCAAAGCGTGGATGGGGGATGGCCCAACCCCCTGTCACGTGTACATTTCTCGGCCATTTTCAGGGAAAGGGAGGTAAGCGGCTCCGTTGCTGCAGCCGCTTACCCCCCTGAAAATCTTTAAAATGGTAGAATTTGCAATAAGGAATTCTACACCTTTTTACATTTTTGTTCTTCAAAAATCTTTGTACATGTACAAAGACGGTCCTGAAACGTCTTTGCACATCAGCAAAAATCTTCGCCGGATACAAAAAAGACCGTGCTTCTAAATGTGATAATTCGGCCTGAATTCAGTTGATAATATTAGTTCGGCGCGAAGTGCCGAAATTTTTATGAGCTTTTGATGGAATTCACACATAAAACTCGACTGAGAAAGCTAAAACGAACTTGTACTACAAAATCAGAAATATTACAAAAATTGCAATATGCGAATTAAATCTTGTAAAAAGCAACACTGCGCTTAGAATGGAAAAATGGGAAAATGTCAAATATTCAGAAACCCAAAAATTAGCCAAATACACTACTAAAGGTCGAAAAACTATGTTCTACCACACTGAAATCGTTACTATACCATATAAAAGTATACAAAAATTTGCATGTACAAAACAGTTTTTTTTTGTATTCGCCAAAGATTTTTCCCGATGAACAAAGACTTTTTCAGGACTATCTTTGTACATGTACAAAGATTTTTGGGAAGATTAAAACTGTAAAAAGGTGTAAAATTCCAAAAAATTTTCGGCGCTTCGCTCCGATATGAAAAATTGTCTGTCCTATATATCTTTAAACTGGCAAAATTTGTATTTAGAATGGAAAAATGTCAGATTTTTAGGCGCTTCGCGCCATTTTCAGACAATTTTAGTAATTTTTGGCGTTATAAACCCAGAAATTAGCAAAAATATACAATCAAAAGTCAAAAGACCCTGTTTTACCGCACTAAAATCGCTACTGTACCAATTATAAAAACCAAAAATTTGTGTGTACAAAATGTGCAAAGACTTTTGGGGACCATCTTTGTACATGCACAAACGGACCGTGTACAAAAAAAACACTGGTACAAAATGTACAAAGACTTTTGGGTACCATCTTTGTTCATGTATATACAAAGGTACATTGTACAAAAAAACATTGTCACATAATAATAATAATAATAATAATAATAATAATAATAATAATAATAATAATAATAATAATAATAATAATAATAATAATAATACTTTATTCGGAAAAAAAACACAAGGGTAAAACAAAAGTCGCAAGGAAAATAAAATAAAAATGCGAAACGTCCTGGACACACAGGCAAATAGAATTGCGCTCACGTGTGCCCCATCAAAAAATTTCCGAAATCAACCTTTTTCAAATTTCTCTTAAATGTCTCAACATTTGGAGAACTTCGAATATATTGTGGAAGATCGTTCCAAATTCTAGCTGATCTAGTAGCAAAACAATACTTTTTACAATCAAGTCGAAATTTTTCTAAATAGATCTGATTTGCAAATGCATTTCTAGTACGCGAATGACCATAAAACTTATAAAAATCTTCAGAAGGCAAGAGATTATTGTGAATAATATTATACGTAACAATTAAATCAAAATAAATTCTACGGAGTTCAAGCCTCTCTAAATTTAAGGCTTTTAACCTTTCATCATAAGAAAGTCCCATATATCCAATTAACCTTTTAGTAAATTTTCGCTGAACCCGTTCAACCCTGTTGATATCAGAAAGCAAACAGGGGCTCCATACAGTTGGAGCATACTCTACTAAAGGCCGAATATAATTCCTAAAAGCAAGAACCAACATTTTAGGATCACGTGATTCAAAACATTTGAAAATCAAAGCACTCATTTTCAAAGCCTTTGCTGATATATTAGTGCAATGACAACTAGATGATAAGTTTGTTGTTAAGGAAACACCTAAATCTCGAATTGAGGAACCTGCGTCAGATAACAAAAAATGGTTTATGTGATATGTAACTTTAGGATTTGCGTACCCTAGATATAACACAGAACATTTAGGGAGAGATATGCTTAACTGATTTTCTTCAGACCAGGAAACCAGCTTATCTAAATCATTTTGCAACAAAGTATAATTTTAAGAAAAATTAAAGAGCTTTAAATCATCAGCAAAGAAATAGACTTCACTATGCTCAACAGCTTGAACAAAATCGTTTACAAACAACAGAAACAAAGAGGGTCCTAAAACGCTACCTTGAGGTACGCCACTAATAACTGGTTTTCTATCAGAAAGAGCGTCAAAAATTTTGACCTTTTGTGTACGATTTGTCAAGAAAGAAGTTAACCATTTTAATAGCATTCCATTTATCCCATAATGCTTCAACTTCTCTATCAATTTAGAATAAACGACAGAATCGAAGGCTTTACTAAAATCGACATATACAACATCAATAGATAGTATGCGAAGATGTGCATGTTTAAAAATATACTTATATGATAGAGCTACAAAAATTTGTTAGCTCATACAAAGACCTTTTCGGAGATCTTTGTACAAGCACAAGGAGCTCGTACAACAAAATAGAGTCGGCTAATAATAGTCCACCACTTAATTTTCTGGTCCTCCAATTTGGGATTTCACCCCTCCCTCAACTCTGGACCATAGAAAAATATTTGAGACATATTTAGTTTATCGGATTGGACGCAATTCTGCAGCGTAGTTTACATTTGCCTATAATTAACCTCAGTCCTAATAACTATTACACAAGAAACGCGTTTTAGAGCACGCGGTTCCCACTCAATTAATTGTAAAAGTGTTTTTTGTAAAAATAGTTTGTTGAAAACGTACAATTTCCAACTAGAAATAGAACGAATTTGTCAACTCTAAATCTTTTAGCCATAGCTAATGAATGAATGAGTTAAAAGTAGCATTTAGTTTGAATAAGTTAACTGGAGGAATCGAAAAAATGCTGATCTTTCTGAACATTTATTCAGTAAAAGCTCATTATACCAGTAGCAAAGTTATAACAAGGACTAAGTAAGTATACACATGATCTAATCAGTGCAGTTCTCAAAATTAACACTTGCTCATTGATAAATAGGTGCCAGTATCACAGCCTGTACAAAAACGAATTACACTGAATTTTTCCCCGGCCCCGGCCGTTTTTTGACCTTGTCCCGGCCGGGGATACTGAAAAATGGCCGGGGACTGCCGGGGCCGGGGCCCCCTTAATTCTTGCTCAGATTTAGAGAGTGCGAAAAGAGAAGGCAGCAATTAATACATATTTACTATGTTTTACAAGCCCCGTTCGTTTGATACTACAGTAAATATCCTATCTTGTAAAAATCAGTGGCATCAATAACATTTGTTTTTTGTATTAACGGAACACCATCTCTTCAACTATTTGTTAAGCACGTGCTAAATGAAAATACGTGCCAATGTACATAGATAAGTGCATAACTGCCTGCATATTCTGTTAGCCCTTTCGAAAAAGGTAAGTACTGACTTATACGGGTTAGCTTCCTCATAAATATGTTGCACTAGGCTTCAGATATCAACCGTTTCATTTAACGTTGGTTATTTCGAAAAATTTTGCAAAATAAAGATATAATCAAGCTAACAAATACATCTGAGGGAAAGGAAGAGTGACCTTATTGGAAAAATTAGTGAATAGGTATTATGGTCACGTTTTTTAACCTGTTGCATGAAGTCGCTCGAAAATATGTCTGTATTCCTGTAGCTCCTGACTTTTTCATTGTTTGACAGATACATACGGACGACAAAAGTTTTAACGACATAATTTCGATAGATTCGATACCCAACGGTAGACGGGTGCAATAATCGCAACTATCACCCTGTTGATGTTGATGGTTTCTAAAGCTCATACCCACCAAACAGAAGTCAAACACACTAATCCGATGCCTGCGCCGGCAAGCAATGAAGAAATCGAGTAATACCTATGTGCATATATACCTACATTAAAAATGATATTTTTGTAATCAGCTCATCCACTATGTAAGAAAGAAAGAAAGAAAGATTTATTCGGTCTACAAAATACACGTACAAATTTAAAATATACGTACACATTACAATACAAATAATAAGGAAAAAGACAAATGTCATATAAATGCATAATTGAAATTCATGTACATATTGCAAACACACGTATTTAATTGTAAAAAAACGAATAAAGTGATTAAAGAAAGTAGTGTAATGTAAATGTAAGACACGCGGGTACGTACAGGCAATGAATTATAACTGCGCTTAGATACGCCCCTTGAGAAAAATGGATAAATCAAATTGTTTCAATTTCATCGTAAAAATGTTCGAATTAGCTGAGCAGATGATATCATCAGGCAAATAATTCCAGACAGAAATCACACGATTGCAAAATTCAAATTTTCTAACATTTTTGTTTACACGGTTAACGTAAAGTTTGCAAGAATTTACAGCACGATTTGAGTTTACATTAAATGTGAAGAAGTCTTCAACAGGTAACAAATTATCCTTGATTATAGAGCGTGTCATTGATAAATCACTTTGCATTCTACGTAATTCGAGTCTCTCCAAGCCCAATTCCTTTAATCGGGCATCGTAGGAGATAGTTTTATCAGAAAAAATTCGTTTGGTAAATTTTCTTTGGACATTTTCAACATTATTTATGTCACATAACAGATAAGGATTCCAAACAGACGAACCATATTCCAAAATTGGTCGGACATAGGTTGTAAAGGCTTTTACTAACAAAGTTTTATCTCTTGAAACAAAACTCCGTAAAATCAAGTTTGCAATTCTCATGCCTTTTTTTACAATGTTTGTACAATGAGTTCTAGAAGATAAATCTTTACTTATTAAGACACCAAGATCCTTCACCTCCGATATATCATGTGGGATTTCAAAATTATCTATACCGTAAGAGTGCTTGGGATTAGATTTTCCTAAATGCAAAACAAAACATTTGCTGTGTGAGATCTTAAGCTGCCAGATATCAGCCCACCTCTTAATATGCATTAGATCATTTTGCAAGTCCAAAAAATTGGAAGCTGAATTAGATATTTTAACATCATCAGCAAATAGCGAAATTGAGCTGGTACTTTGAAAATCACATAAATCATTTATGAATAACAAAAAAAGGGTAGGGCCTAAAACGCTACCCTGTGGCACCCCACTGGAAACAGGGAGCGGAAGAGACAATGAATCTCCAACTTTAACCCTTTGGGATCTATTACTCAAAAAGCATTTTAACCAATTTAGGCAAAAACCACTTATGCCATAGGCAGCTAATTTTATAAGCAGTTTTTCATGCGAAACTGTATCAAAAGCTTTACAAAAATCGATATAAACAATATCGATTGGGCAATTTTCATCAAGATTTTGGACCACTGATTTTTGCACTTTAAAAGTTGCAGTGTACAAGATTTATTTTTTCTAAATCCAAACTGATTTTCAGAAAGCAAATTATTTTCATTTAAATGGGTAGTTAGGCTAATATTAATTATCGATTCCATGACCTTACACAGAACACAACAAAGGGACACGGGCCGATAGTTTTCTATGGATGATAAGTCACCTTTCTTAGGTATAGGCACAACAATAGCTTCCCTCCACAGGTCGGGGATGCACCCTGTCCTGTAAGAAACTTCAAAAATTGACATCAAAGGTCTAACAAGGACTAATTTTAGCTTTTTCACAAAATATGCACACAGGCCATCAGGGCCAAGTGACAATGAAGGTTTTAGTCGATTTAGAGCATCCAAAATTGTAAATAAGTCAAATTTGCAAGAAACACTATGATTACGATTAATTTTATCAGGAAATACAGGTAAAACATTATTGTCATTTACAAAATTGTTGGCAAAATTTGTATTAAAAGCATTTGCTTTGTCTAAATCATCCACAATAGTGATGCCGTTGCTTTTCAACAATGGAATTTTCTTTTTATTATTTAATCGATCATTTACAAAAGAGAAAAAGTTTTTTAAATTATTCGACTTTAGTAACTTTCCTTCCTCATTTGCAAGATGTTCATTCATCAAAGTTTTTATATTTTTGGTCAATTTCTTACATTTCTCTAACGTTTTAGCATCCCTATTAATTTTGTATTTTTTCCAAAGTTTACGCTTTGTAGCCTGCATTTTTCGTACAGAATTTGGCAGAAGATTTCTGCGCATTTTCTTTTTCAGTGGAACGAATTCGGAAATAGCTGTGTTGAGAATGGACAAAAAAGCCTCGTAGAAATCATTAACACTTACACAAGACGAAAAAATTTTTCCCATTCAACAGATGCCAAGAAAGCTTCAATTGCTTGATAATTTGCCTTTTTGAAATCAAGCATTATTAGATTTTCATCCTCATTGCTATTAAATGGCAAATTAAACGAAATTATTTCATGATCACTACTAGCAAAAGGTTCGTTAACAGAAACATTAAAAAGGAGTTCACGAGATGTACTCAAAATAAGATCTCAAAATATTTAGATTTCGGTTTGGTTCGTTTGTCATTAAATTGAGACCTAGGTTTACAAAACATTCATAAAATATTTGTGTAACTGGGTTCCTGTATGCAGAATGAGAGGCAAAGTTTAGGTCAGGTAGGTTAAAATCGCCTAGTATTATGCATTTTTTCGTGTTTTCAATGTTTTTTCAAAAAGAATAGACAACATTCGTTATCCGAGAGCTTTTTCAGCAAATCTATTACGAGGCTAGAGTAACGCTATCTTTCCCACTTACTGTAGGCCGTTTAGAGATCGCTGAAGTTATGTTATAAGAAGGAGGGGTTTATCAATAAAATGTTTTGCGGCATAATTTATTCTCGTCTTCTAACAGATCACGCAACTTGCGGATGGAAGTTGCGCATGCAGCTTGTCATAAAACATCAAAACAAGCAAACAAACAAAGGATTTATTGCTATGTAGGTCCAAGAAAACACGTGATAAAAAATAATAATACAGCATATGATAAAAAATGACAGCAATTGGGACACGCAGTCACAAGTGACAACTTACGCGTGCCCCTTTACAAAAAAAGATAAATCGAAAGTACGGAGTTTGCGCTTAAAAATTTCCAAGCTAGGTGAATTTACAAGATCGTACGGAAGCGAATTCCACAGATTAACATATCTATGACTGAAATCATACTTGAGAATATCGGAACGAGCTACTGGAACAACAAGCTTAAAATTATTAACAGAGCGAGTATAATTGTTGTTGAAAGCGAAAAATTCGTCACAAAGAATATGGGACTGTCCAGTAATAATTTGAAAATACAAGCACAACGCAAAATGAATACGGCGTGTTTCAAGACGTTCTAAAGACAGTTTAATTAAACGATCGTTATAAGAAAAACCGCTGTTAAAGCCGAAAATATTTCGCGTAAACCTGCGCTGAACTCGCTCGATACGATCAATATCTCGAATACGATAAGGACTCCAAACAGTAGAGCAATATTCAAGCAGTGGTCGAACATAAATCTTAAACGCACGAGACAAAATTTCATGATCACGAGAAAAGAATAATTTAAGTATCAGACTAGAGCGCTGAGAAGCTTTTTTAATTATTTCGTGATGGTGCTGACTAAATTTCAAATTTTGAGACAGCAGAACACCTAAATCACGGACACAGTCCGCATCTGAAGGCAAAAGTTGCTTTCCAATGAAATATTGATATTTAGGATTTTTATAACCCATGTACAGAAGTGAGCATTTATCGATAGATATCTGAAGCTGCCATTCACGCGACCACATATAAAGCTTATCAAGATCATTTTGAAGTATTGCGTTACAGGAAGACGAATTATACAATTTAACATCATCAGCAAATAAACGTACACAACTATTGATATCATCGCATAAATCATTTATGTAAATCAGAAAAAGAGTTGGCCCTATCACACTCCCCTTGCGGGACACCACTGGATACACTTAGCTATCTGAAAAAGAACTATTAACGACTACACACTGAGATCGAGAAGATAACAAAGATTTAAGCCAGTTATATAGGAAACCATGTAAGCCATACCTAGAAAGTTCATGAAGTAATTTTATATGCGAAATTTTGTCGAAAGCTTTTTTGAAATCGATGAAAGTTACGTCAATTGTAGATTTTTTATTGAGACATTTTGCCCATTCATTTTTACACTTTAGCAATTGGGTTTCACATGATCTACCTTTTAAAAAACCAAATTGAAGGGGAGAAAGCAAATTATTTTTATTTAAGTACTCAAGAATCTTATTATTGACGATTTTTTCCATAATTTTACAAGCAGAGCAGCACAAAGAAATCGGACGATAATTTTCAACACTACCAGAATCACCTTTATCTTTAAGAACAGGAATTACATTTGCTTGACGCCACAATTTTGGGACTGAACCTGACCGAAAAGATGTTTCAGAGATAGAAGCAAGAGGAGAGGAGAGCAAATGACCTAATTTTTTTTAAAATACGAGCTTAGCTCAGTTGTAGAAGGTCTGATTGTCGTCAACACGGATTCGATTCCAGCCACGGAATTTTTACGTAGTGCACTTACTATAGTATGTACCAGCTCTGTTTAGATGCTTGAATTATGTTTAAATGGATAGTAGTGCATTACAAATGAACGAATGACAGCCGCTCGTTCCCACTCAACTTTTCTATTAATTTACTCTAAATTACCTAGTAAGGCATACTGCGGCCTTCGAAAAAATTCATTGGAAAAGCTCTCGAATAAATGAAACCGACTATAGCTACTAATCGGTATACTTATATCTACATGCATATGTTACTTATACATGTGAAGCACTGCGGCTTGAAAAATGAGACATTTGCTAAAGGATAATATTTTTGCGTTTAAAGTCCTTTTTCCATTTTTTACTGTAGGTGCCGATCTCCTAACGAGTGAGTCTATCCTATCGACGCCAGGTTGCCAACCACCGTTTTTTTCCACTTTTTGGTCTATTCAACCAAAATTTTAGGAAATGGAAAAAATTTTTGGGTTAGGTTGGCATTTGTGGAAAATTTTTGTAATGTTAAAAATGCGTTTAAGAGGGGTAAAACTTCGAAAATTTTTCGGCGCTTCGCGCCGAGTTGATTTAATTCTCACTTGTTAGTAATGTTTAAGCCGCGCTGCGCCAATTGCAGCATTTTTATCGACAATCTGGTCGTAGGACTTCACTACGATTGAAAATCCTTACCTTCTGCACGGATTTGGTTAGTTTTTGTAATGCAAAAATGCGTTTTAGGGAGCTAAAATTTCAAAATTTCTGGCGCTTCGCGCCATTTGATAAATTATAGTTTTAATTGTCAAAAGCGACTTCAGAATTGGCTAAAATGCTGTATTGAAGGAAGGAAATTCAAGTTTCAACAGAAATAACGTATACTGATCGTGATATTTCTTATAGAGTGCTAAATTTTTGTACAAAAAGTGCATCAAACACCGCTATTGCATGTGTACATAGGATTTAATACTTAAAAAACACTGATTTTCCAACCCAGGCGCTCTATTTTGATGTCTTTAGATCTCCAAAAAAGGTGGAAAAAGGTCGGAAAGAGTGGAAAAAAATTTTGGGTCTGGTCTATGATGTCAACCAAATCGCAGGGAAAAAAACGGTGTTGCCAACCGCCGTTTTTTCCACTTTTTGGTCTATTTGTCAACCAAAATTTTGGGAAATGGAAAAACTTTCGGGCTTGGTTGGCATTTGTGGATAATTTCTGTAATGTTAAAATGCGCTTTAGAGAGGTAAAACTTCAAAAGTTTTCGGCGCTTCGCGCCGAATTGATTGAATTCTTACTTGTTATTAATCTTTAAGCCACACAGCACCAATCGTAGCTTTTTTATCGATAATCTGGTCTAGATCTTCTCTACGATTGAAAATCCTTATCTCCTGCACGGATTTGGTTATTTTTCCAATGCAAAAATGCGTTTTTGAGAGCTAAAATTTCAAAATTTTCTGGCGCTCCGCGCACCGTTTTTTCTAGCAATTTGTGAATTTTTTTCTAATATGGTTTTGTCTCCGATTCTCCTAAAACTACTTTTTTCTGATAGATTCGAGTACGCTGAGTCCAGAAATGAAACGCGTTTGGGGGGCTGACGAATATTTGTGGCGATAGAGCCCTTCAAACTTGCAAAAAACGTGTTTATTTCAATGTTCTAAGGGTTCTATCTCCACGAATATTCGTCAACCGCCTAAACGCTTTGTTTTTCTGGACTCAACGTCCTCGAATCTATCAGAAAAAATTGTTTTTAGGAGAATCGGTGACAAAAAATTTTTTGAAAAAATTATGCAAAAAAAATTATGCTAAACCCAATTTTTAATTTCTACATTACAGTTCTGACGTTAACAAAGCCGAAGCAGGGTGTAATCGATTCATCGCGGTTATTATTTTAGACTTGCCGTTAGGGATCGGACGAGGGTCTTTTTTTCCCTCGGCCGAGGCCGAGGCCGATGGAACTTTGAAATCCTTGCCTCGGCCGAGGCCGAGGCCGAGGCCGAGGCCGAGGGCCGAGGGACCGAGGGACCGAGGATTTGTAATACATGTAATATGAGTATATGAGTACAAACAATATAGGACACATATGCTCCATGTGATGTGGGTACAGTAGCAATAGGATTGATTAGTTTAATATAGATCAAAGCTAACAAGCTATTATTTTAATTTGATTCAAAGGTAGGTATCACACATTCCCATGGGGGGTGAGGGGGTATTACCCCCACCTCGGAGTACGAGACTTGAATCACTGTCAGACGATTTTAAGCTATCAAACATTTTCTGCAATGATTTGGGTACAAAAGCAACGAATACATTGAATTTTTTCTCGCTTCGCGCTGACTAATACACTTCTGTTTTGTTTACCCATAAAATACCTAGAATGAACTTAAAATGATCTGAAAAGCCAAAATTTTCGATGGATTCTTATATTTTTTACTCTCAAGAGTGACGGAACTAGTCAGAATGGGATAAAATGTAGTTAAAAATGCAGTTTTTCACATTAAAACATGTTATACAGGATGTTTTAGCCATTTTCATATTTGACCTGCAAAAAAAGGCTAGACTCTAAATTTAGTGGTCCTAAATTTTGGGATTTAACCCCCTGAACTTTCGACCTTGGGAAACTGGTACGTATGCAAATGACAAGCACAGAAGTGACAAATTGCTAATCGTCTTGATCATTCAGCTCGTTTTTGCTATCACTATTTTGTGTGTTCTACATATCTTTTTAATGGCAGAAATTGTATATTAAGAGGAAAAATGTCAATTTTCTGGCACTTTGCGCTGTTTTAGGATGATTCTTAGTAGAGGTGCACGCAGGTACCCGAACGGTACCGAGTACCCAGTACCCGGGTAGAAAATGATTTTACTACCCGGTACCCGAATCCCCTAATATAAAATGGAAAATTAGCACTGCAGTTATGCAATATGTGCTAAGAATTGAATTAGAAACCTAGAAACATATTGCTTCTAAAGTGCGACTGAATCACAAAGTAAATGTGATTTAATATAATCAACCGTAAAATGTTAAATAAGCGAGTCTGTTAATATTTCCTATTATCACAATATATCGCGCATACGGTCTAGGTAATTCCATTATTCAGCTCTTTAGTTACATTATGTATGTTATTCGTGCCGAATTCTTCTTATTCTTTATTGTAAACAAAATTAAACATGAAATTATCTGTTAGCGACGCTTTTTTTATAATGCATTCACTTCTGTGACCATTATATAAATTTAAACTGCAACTTTTATTCACATCGTGCGCATTTGAATTTTCTACCCATGCCCAACTTGGGCTTAAGAAATTAAGTAGGTTTTGCATGCATGGACACGGAAAACGCCCACATAATGTACCTACTTTAATCGGTGATGTCTCAACAGCCCCACCAGTCCCAACAGCCCCACCGTCCCAACAGCCCACCAATAATCCCAACAGCCCCACCAATCCCAACAGCCCCACCAATCCCAACAGCCCCACCAATCCCAACAGCCCCACCATTCCAACAGCCCCACCGTCCCAACAGCCCCACCAGTACTCCCAGCAGCCCCATCATTACTGCAATCGCTATTATACGAGAAATGCGTTTGACGAATGTACTTTTGAAACATAGAATTTATACGGGCTCCTTTGATCAAGATATTTTTTGACTATTTTTCGACTTCGTATATTTCATCAAGACTATACTAGAGCGTGCAGGTTTACATTTTCAGAATAACTCCACCTGAGAAACTGGTAGACCCGCTAGAATTGAAGCTTCAGCATTTTTGCGCAATCCGTGATTTTGCCTCATTCGAGTCATCTTGCAAGATTAGATTCCTGCTCATTATTGCCTAGTCTAGACTGCCAGAAAAAAATGAAAAACGTTCTAGTGAAAAAAGGAAAGATAAGCGTTAAAATTGAATGAAAATCAAAACTTTCACGCTAATCTGCTTTAAAATAGCCAGAAAATGTGGATTAACGTAGTTTTCACGCTATTTTAACTAGAGCTGTGCCGGGGCCGCCTTTTTGCTGGGGCCGGGGCCGGGGCCTAGGCCCCGGTGCCGGGGCCGGGGCCGGGGCCAATAATAGCATGCTTTACCATACTCATAGTACGACCCTGCCCTACCCCTTATATGTACCTATGCATATATTCTTGCTTGTAGATATGCACGTCAAGCGTTAATATTTGCTCGGATTACAAGATATAACAGAACATGGGCATCGGGGGATCCAGACCCCAGAATTCTCATTCTCCCCCCCAAAAAAAAATCCGCTAGACCCCCCAGAAATTGATTTTCAGAATTTTCTGTTTTTCTGTGGTTTTTTGATGCTAATGGATAGCTCATTAAGAGACGCGAGAAAACGGTGTTTTTTCGCTCTATCATATATTATCAGGCACTTTTTGACTTTGAAAAATGTTGGACCCCCTAGAATTTTTGAGCTGCCCATTTATGGATTTAACTCCTCTGACTTGGATGCGTTTTTCAATTTGCTTTACTTTGCACTTTTTTAGGCTTATTATTCTATTTGGTCTGATAGACGTAGCTGTCTGCTACCAAGCAAGCTGGAAATGCTCGTCTATATGAATTGCACTTTAAAATATGTCAATTTTGATTATTAACTAGAAATTTGCACCAATCTGACATAGTGAAATAAAGATTTGAATTAGCAAGATATGTGGTTTGCTTGAAATTGAGTTTAAAGGTAAATCTGCCCAAAACATCAATTTTCTACATTATAATCAACTCTAACATTGGCCCCGGCCCCGGTGCCGGGGCCAGCCTGGCCCCGGCCCGGGGCCGGGGCCTGGCCCCGGCACAGCTCTAATTTTAACATTCATACTAGTTTTGAGGTCATTTTTGGCTCAAAACTCCTTCTTCAGACCGGTCGTGCTGTGCATCTATGATTATAACAGTGGGGCAGTTGGAACCAACATTGGCAGCGGACTAATTCTGTGGGTCTTGTGGGGTAAAGTGACCGAGAAATGTGCTTAAAATAGAATTCTGGGGGTCTACCATAATTTGAGGGGATTTCCAGGATTTCCGGGTTGGGAGGGGGCTAAACTGTAAACATCCCTCCCCCACGCTTATGTGTGGTTGGGACAGTGTGACTGTTGGAACGGTTGGACTGCTGGAACGGTGGGACTGCTGGGATTGGTGGGGCTCTTGAGACTGGTGGGGCTCTTGGGACTGGTGGGGCTGTTGGGATTATTGGTGGGGCTGTTGGGATTGGTGGGGCTGTTGGGATTATTGGTGGGGCTGTTAGGATGGTGGGGCTGTTGGGACTCGTGGGGCTGTTGGGACGGGTGGGGCTGTTGGGACTGGTGGGGCTGTTGAGACACAATCCTTTAATCAGCATATGCGTCTTGTCTCTGCCGTCTATAGGCTGGCATATTACAGCATTGACTTGGCATAACATTTGAGGCAATGGGTCTTTTGTAGCACATGCGTTTTTTACTGTATTTGTGCTATTTCGGCATCACTCAAAAAATTCAAAATTAAAAAACCCTCGGTCCTCGGTCATTTTTCACCTGACCCTCAGCCGAGGCCGAGGGATCTCAAAAAGACTGAGGATTACCGAGGCCGAGGCCGAGGCCTCGTCCGATCCCTACTTGCCGTGCATATCACATTGGTGCCAGCTGATGGTCTAAGGGTACTTGTTCACTTTAACCCCTATCGAATTTTTTCTATCTTTTTTAACATTAGGGTATATATATACAGGGTGAATTTTTTCCATCTTTTTTTAACACCAGGGTTCTCACACGAGTTTTCCCGAGACAGAAAATAACTTTCAGGTGACAGGTTTTGACCCTCCGACCTATCGCTCTACAGCGCAACACGTTACCAATCGGCTAAACCACCTTCTCGTAAGAAATAAAAACGAAGTAATGACGGAATGGTACTTAGCATCTATACATCGACCTAAGCATCTATACATCGACCTAAGCATCTATACATTGACCTAAGCGGGAGCGACCTCGACCTAAGCAGCTTAAAACACCTTTTCAGATATACTAAGCCTAAGCCTAAGTATATTGGAAGCAAAAGCTTACATTTTCCTATATCTTATCAAGTAAATTATTGCAAAAGTTGATTATGAATCTGAAAAAATGAAGAAAAAAATTAAAAAGACCTGAAGAAAATCTAGGATTCTATTATATGATAGTTACACTATTAAAACGTATAAAAATGCGTTCTAGTCGTGAAATAATGTTTTTTTTAAATTTTTCTTATCGTCCTGCAACAATTAAAATGCTGAGAAAAAATTTTTTTGTGAAAATTTTCACAACTAATGCTGCACACTTCGCAAGTTTTACTACTCGGATGGAACCCTAAATTACAGAGAATGCAGGAGCTGGGAGCATACATGTAACGGCTCGAAATAGGGAGGGTCCCGGTCATTCTTAGGAAAGAAGTGACTGACATACAAGTTTTGGTCAAAAGCACGTAATAACGGCCAAAAAATTTGATTTTTTCTAAAAGTGGTGGGAAGGTCAAAACTTTTCTGGCTTTAGGGAGGTGGGGGACGGCCGACTTCGGTTTGGAGTTCCCCATTCCCATCCACCCCTGTTACATGTATGGCTGGAGATCTGGGATGGCGCGCTCAAGCGCTCCCTAGCGGGGTCTCAGGCAGAGCTTCGGAAAATTTTGCAAAATTAAGCGCTGAAATATTGAATTTTCACGTTAAAATTTTCATATGTAGAATCGTCCGAATTTCGGTCCCTAATTCAGATGATAAATAGACAAAATAGGGTGACACGAAGCGCGGAAATTTTTTGATATTTTCATGCTAGAATTATTCAAGAAATTCTTAGAATGCATGACGTTCGGATCTTTTGTAGACTTGTCATGTTGCATATGCTAAGCAGCGTTAAATAGGCAATTTGTGCAAAGCGCACGAATTTTCATCATACTTTTGAATTTCTATTGACTTTAAATGTTTACAAATAGGTATGTACTTAGTCTTCTCATGGCACGACAGCTTTATAGCTCTTTGCTGCTATTAAGTTAGAATAATAGCCAAAACTAGAATAAATCTTTGCGAAGCGCCAAGGTTCTTGTGTTCATTCTCAACAAATCGTCGCAAAACTGTTACGCACCCGCATAGCTCCATTTCAAAAAATTCAAAATTTTCTCCAGGGAGGAATCCCCTTCTTCCCCCCACTGGCTACGCCAGTAGGTAATACTCCCGCTTAGGTCAGTTTTGTTCCAGCTTAAGTAGGTATCACTCCCGCTTAGGTTGGTATCACCCATGCTTAGGTAGAGATAAAAGCGTTAATATGGTGTGCACAGAGCAGGTTCTAGACATATGTGATTTTCGTTCTTTATTTTTGTATTTGTTGCTGTTGCATTTCTTGTTGAATAATGTGCTTTGTTGCTACATGTTTTCATGAGCGTGCATAGCCATGGTTTTTCTCAGGGCTTCATAATATTTTTCTGTTAAAAGTCGATAAAATGTAAAAGAAGGTAGGTAGTGCAGCTGTGGAAAATAATGCCTTTTACTTTTTCGTATCGTCCTGCAGCGACGATTTAAATTGGGACATTTATCAAAACAAATTTGTTTTGAATGTTTGACAAATAAAAATTTGTGAAATGGAAAAAAGCTTTCGAGCACGGTCTAGGACAGAGTCCCTCAGAGCAAAATAAAGACTTACCTAAATCTTGAATGGTAGCATTAAAATTTGGCATCACTTATCTGCCCCCAAAATCGGTTTATTTGTTTTATATCCGCACCTGGTTGCATATATTACCATGCTAGTATACGCAACCGGTGGCAAATGATGACTATTTGCCGTCCATAATGGTAGACATAAGGCATTATTTCGTGCCATGATTCACAAAATCATGTTGCCCTAAGTTTAGATATTATTACGGCTGCGAATAGTGAAAAATTATCCGTCACCGGGTGCGAATATTACCATGACAAAATTCGTCCCCGAGTTGGATAATTTTTGAAATAATTGCCCCTGGGGACGGATATTATCATGGCAATATTCGCTTTTGGTGGTGGATAATTATTCACTATTCGCACCATAATGATAAAGTCAGGCGCTTGTATCCACGGGGATAGCGGGGACGTGCCCCCAACAAAATGTGAGAATGTTTTTTCCTTTACTCCCCCTTTGCTTTTTAGCCAAAAATCGCTAAATTTCTGAATTTTACAATTTTAATTGGAGTCCATTTAGTCCTAAGTGCGCAGTTTAAATACTCCATTTGTCTTTAAACAAGCCAAAGCGCAGTTTGCATCTGAGTTTGTCTTCAGTTCTTCAATAGTTATATGCAGAAAATGAGATTTGTTCAAGAAGCAAGAATGACAGCAATTAGTAGCGATGATTATGCATTTACTGATGAACTTTGACCATTTTTATGGTGAATTTAGAACGTGATTCGGCTGATTTCAAAAAAATTTTACATTACGGCTAAAATTGAAGAGCTCTTTTTACGAAATCTTCCCGGGCTCTATCCCGGATGCGGTTGAGGGGGACGCTTGACATACCACTTCAGAGCCCTCAGCCCTAAAAGAGATGGTTTCCATTGGATTCTTTTGCTATTCTATTTTGTTACCCGGATATATATCCGGGTAGCAAAATTTGCAAACTAAAATTTATTCTTTGGCCCCCCTCATGTTTTAAGAAAATTGTGATTGTGCTTCCCCCTTTCCGTTCGAAACAAAATCTTGAATACGTGCCTGAACATAGGACATCATACATAAGCAGCAGCCAAATTGTGAGGGTTGCATTCGGCGAAAACTCCTGAAAAAATGCTAAAATTTAATTCTGAAGCAGGTTATCGATTTTTGCAAGAAGGGGTTCAGATTCTGGGGGTGCAAACCCTAAAACCCCCAAGCTCATGTGGGGACATCATGATTTTGTGCACTGGTGGCGTATAATTTTTACTATGCGCCCATACATGTAAAGGCCCGAAATTTTGGCAGTTCCCTCCCCAGCTATTTCTAGGGGAGGGGGTTAACCTCCAATTCTTGGCCAAAAACGACCAAAAACGTATAAAACGGCCATAAAATTCGATTTTTTCCCAATTTGGGGGGTCAGAAATTTTCCGACTTTAGGGTATGTTGGGGGACGGCCGACTTAATGTGTGGGATCCTCCATCCCCCTCTTCATGTATGTATCCGCCATCCCAAATAGGAACATGAGACATAATTTTTGTGCATGTCCTATGTTTATCTTTTTGGTGGCAATAGTGAAAAATTGTCTGCCACCGGGTGCTAATATTATCATGGTAATATTCGCATCCAGGTGAGGATATTAAAAAATTATCCGCCTCCGGGGCGGATAAGTGATGCCTGACAATTTTCACAAAATCATCCGAATTTCGGTTCTGATTTCGGCCCATCCGTAAATAAAGAAAATAGATTGGCACGAAGCGCGTAAATTCTCCTATAAATGCTTTCCTCTCTTGCTTTCTTGCCAGATTTCTATGTCAATGTCAGAATGACTAAAAGAACTCAGCATACGAGGGTATTGGTGTAGTATGTCTCCACCTTTCTAAAAATGCATATACCTAGGTGTAGCATGTCTCCACCTCACCTAAATTAATTTTTTTATTGATAGGAAGACATCCAGCTTCTTTGGTGTGTCGCCATCTCGATAAAATTTTTTATGTTGTTTTTTTTTGTTTTTTTGTTTTTATCACTGAAAAAAATTATGTCGTTAATTATTGCGAGATAAGTTCAAGAAAAAAGAAGTAAATAAGGGAAAACTGTCTTGCTATTTCGGCGATGATGTCGTTGAAAGGCGTCTGGATATGCTGCTTCTTGTACCAATATTGTGCTAAATGCCCTGGAAGCAAAGTAAGCGACGTGCCTCGCATTTTTCTAACAATTTCGGTTTTTACATGACCCCAGTTAGATTCAATGCTTTAGGTGTGCGCATGTGTAATGGGATCTATGAAATTTTGCTGGTGGCTCACTGTCTGGTGGTTGTAGTTGTAACCATACGTGGGCAGCAAAAAAATTCTGGGGGGTGCAAGATTTTTTGAAAGTCAAAAAATGGCCTTAAAAATGGTGGTAGGCATACCTGGACAAAGGCCAGTCTTCCAGATGATACCGGCGGCCATAAATTGTGGTTGGTTGCTGGTTCGAAAAAGGGTTGTTTGAATATGTGACCTCATAACTTTTTCGAAACGTTCTGCATGTCTGCATGCATCATTTGCGTTTGTTTTATCCGTCTTAATTTATTCGCATTTAGCATCATCAGTCAGTACACTAATGGTTAACAACTATAGTTTTTAGAGTGTTCACCTCTGGAAATTTTTTGGCCTTTTTATCATCCTCAGCTCAATTTCACAGGTTTTTTAAGAACAAGACAACGCAAAAAATTGACATTATTGAAAATTTCTACCCTATACTTTATATTAGAGCTGTGCCGGGGCCGCCTTTTTTGCCGGGGCCGGGGCCGGGGCCTAGGCCCCGGTGCCGGAGCCGGGGCCAATAATAGCGTGCTTTACCATACTCATAGTACGACCATACGTGGGCAGCAAGAAAATTCTGGGGGGTCCAAGATTTTTGAAGGTCAAAAAATGGCCTTAAAAATGGTGATATGGCGATAAAAACACCATTTTTCGACGTTTCTCATCAAGCACTATCCATTGGCATCAAAAAATTGCGAAAAAAACGAAAAAAAATTTCAAAAATTGATTTCTGGGGGGGGTCTTTTGATTTCTGCGGGGGGATCTTTTGGTTTCTGAAGGGGGGTCAGACCCCCCAGACCTCCCACGCCCATGTGTGAGTACGACCCTGCCCTACCCCTTATATGTAATGTACCTATGCATATATTCTTGCTTGTAGATATGCACGTCAAGCGTTAATATTTGCTCGGATTACAAGATATAACAGAACATGGACATCGGGGGATCCAGACCCCCAGAATTCTCATTCTCTCCCCCCAAAATCCGCTAGACCCCCCAGAAATTGATTTTCAGAATTTTTTGTTTTTCTGCGGTTTTTTGATGCTAATGGATAGCTCATTGAGAGACGCGAGAAAACGGTGTTTTTTTCGCTCTACCATATATTATCAGGCACTTTTTGACTTTGAAAAATGTTGGACCCCCTAGAATTTTTGAGCTGCCCATGTATGGATTTAACTCCTCTGACTTGGATGCGTTTTTCAATGTGCTTTACTTTGCACTTTTTTAGGCTTATTATTCTATTTGTTCTGATAGACGTAGCTGTCTGCTACCAAGCAAGCTGGAAATTCTCGTCTATATGAATTGCAATTTAAAATATGTCAATTTTGATTATTAACTAGAAATTTGCACCAATATGACATAGTGAAATAAAGATTTGAATTAGCAAGATCTGTGGTTTGCTTGAAATTGAGTTTTAAGGTAAATCTGCCCAAAACATTATAAATTTTCTACATTATAATCAACTCTAACATTGGCCCCGGCCCCGGTGCCGGGGCCAGTCTGACTAACCCGGGTCGGGGCCGGGGCCTGGCCCCGGCACAGCTCTACTTTATATAAGTCCAATTAAGCAGCCTTTTTACAAATAAACAATGAAATAATTTATTATATCTGCCAAATAGCGCATGAAAATTTTGGCCTTTTTATTTTTTAAAACATTATTAAACAATACATCTGGCACGAAGCGCCAAATCATCTTGACCTTCTATCCTCTTAAGCTCAATATGATCGCTTTTCAAAGATACGAGTATGCAAGCAGTACCGAAACTTATTACCGTTCTCGCCACAAAATTTGCAGCCTTAATCATCCTTAAACTTCGCTTAGGTTTGTAACGGCTTCTTTCATGCGAAACGGGAAATAAGAATATTAAATCTAGCAGAAATATTGATAATTTTTCCATTTCAGCTCAATTTTACGAATTTATCGAAACAGACTTATGAATAAATTAATAACGTCGGCATTATTAATGGAAAATTATGGCATTTCCATCACCTTCGACTTAATTGTGATGCATGTAGGGTTGATAAGAGAAAGAAAAAATTCTGGTAATTAGATTTTTGTCCTCTGCAGTTTTGCGCCAGCTGTAAAACTTTAACCTAGTACAAAAATGTATTCGACTAAACGTCTGTCGACGAGCTTCATATAATGGCGAATGAAAATATTCAAAAGAATTTAAAATTTGTGATTCGAGAAATTTTTTTAGCATTTTTACTCTTAAACTCAATTTTGCAGCCTTTGAAGACAAACAGTGCAAAAACGGGCGTATTATAAAACTGGCGAAAAAATTTTCGACGTTCTGATCTCCTCAAGCTGAATTTTGAAGCTTTCTTAATAGAGAGAGTGCTTAAATCATATCTGGCGCGTAACACCAGAACATTTCTACATTTTTATCTATTTAAACTCAAATTTGCAGGTTTCTGGATATAAACAATCCAGTGATTGTGCCTGACGCGAAGCGCCGAAAATTTTCGAGAGTTCTATCTTTTTACCTAATTTTTGCAACTTTCTAAACAGCAATACAGTAATTATAGTTTGCTCGAAGCGCCGGAAATTTCCGACGTTTTTATCCTTTTGAGCTCAATTTTGCAGCTTTCTGAATGTATGCAATAGAAATTATATCCAGCGCGAAGCGCTGGAAATTTTCGATAAATTTATTTTTTTATGCTCACTTTTGCAGGTTTACAAATATAAGCTATGCAGCAATTATATCTAGCACAGAGTGGGCTTTTTTATGAAGCTCAATTTGACACATTTCTAAAGATAAGAAATGTAGAAATTATGTTAAATCAATGTGTGACTTCTGTCTTAAATGTCAGCCTCAGTAGCAGCAGATCTTATGCCCTGACACCTGCACCAATTGATATACCTTTGTCCAGTGTTTTTATACAAGGTCCCTTTGTTCAATGCAAAGACGGTCTCCAAAGTCTTTCTATTTATAGGTTTCCAAAGATAAAAAATACAGAATAGTTAATGAAATATTTTGATATTTTTTACCATTTTCAAGTAGATTTTGCGGACTTTTTTATTGACAAATAATTTAGGACCTTCGCGTGCGGACTGGCGTTTTTTCAGCGTTTTACGTCATCTAATTTCGTTTGAAATCGATTTTGGCACATTTATTCGAAAATTTTTAAAGCTTTTGACAATTTTGTGCGAAAAAATCATTAAATTTCGTTGACTTCAGTGAAAATCCAGCGCAAAGTGCCGGAAAATTTGTGAATTTCTGGCGGAATGACGTTTAGAACCTTGAATTACTGCTCGGTTTCCCGTATTTGTTGCATTTGATGCGTAGCGTCGAAAATTTTTAATAGTTATACATGAAATGAAAATTTAATAAAAGTATGCTGAAATAGATATCTGGCGCGAAGCACCGAAAAATTTCGACTCTTATATACTTCTGCGCTCGATTTTGCACCTTTTTGTATGATAAAAATGCAGAAAATTTTATTTGCCAAAAAATTTCATCTATCGAAAACTTGAATAGGCAAAAGGTGAGTTTTTTAAATAAATGGCGCCAAGCGCTGTATATTTTAGTATTTTTACGCTGTGAAACATCAAAAACATGTGTAGCTTTTTAGCTGAAAAGGCGGGGAAAAATTTTAAGAATGAATGATTGAGTGGTTGGTTCGTCAGTTGGCTGGCCGATGATCAAATGATTGATCGGTTGCTTGGTTGGTTGATTGATTGATTGGTTTAATGGTTGACTGACTGATTGATTGACTGGTTGGTTTGTTGGCTGGATGGCTGGTTGATTGGCTGGTTAGATGGTTGGTTGATCTGATGATTCGTCATTTGGTCGGCTAGTCATTAAATGGGTTGGCTTGTCAGTTAATCAGCAGACTGTTTGGTTAGTTCGTTCATCGGCTCAGTGGTTGGTTTGTGAGTTGGTTCATCGGTTGGTTATGCATTCATTGGCTAACTGGTTGGTTGGCCAGATGGTTGTTTGAGCAGTTTGGTTGGGTGGTTTTGGCCGATTAGTCGTTTAATTGGCTAGTTGGTTGGTTGATTGGCCTATTGTTTTGTTGTTTGGTTGGCCATTTGATTGATTGGTTGTTTAGTTGGTTGTTTGGTCAGCTGGTTGGCCAGTTAGTTGGTTGGTTGGTTATTCGGTTGGCTAGTTGGCTTGCCGGTTGGTTGGCTGTTTGATTGGTTGTTTGGCTAGTTGGTTGGTCGGTTGGTTGGCTAGTTAATTGGTTGGTCGACTGGTTGGTTGGTTGGTTGGTTGGCTGGTTGGTTGATTGACTGGTTAGTTGCTCTGTTGGCCGGTTGGTTGGTTGGCCAGTAAGTTGGTTGGTTGGCTCGTTAGTTGGTTGATTGGTTGGTGGTGTATCGGTTGGTTAATTGGTTGGTTGGCCAATTGGCTCGTTGATTAATTGATTGGGTATCTAGTTGGTTGTTTGGTTGGCCGGTTGGCTGGTTGGTTGATTGGTTGGTTGGTGGATTGGTTGGTTAGTTGGTTGATTGTTGGTTGGTTGAATGGTTGGTTGGCTATTTACTTAAATGGTTGGTTGGCCGGTTAGTTGGTTTGTTGGATGGCCGGTTGGTTGTTTGGTTGACCGGTTGGTTGGTTGATTGGCTAATTGGTTGGCTGGTTAGTTGAATGGTTGGTTGGCCGGTTTTTCTGGCTTGGTTGGATGGCCAGCTAGTTAGTTGGTTAGCTGCTTGCTTGGTTGGCCAGTTGATTGGTTGGTTGGTTGGCTAGTTCCTTGGTTGGCTGATTGATTGGTTAGTCGGCCAGTCGGTTGGCCGGTTGGTTAGTTTGTTGTTTGGTTGGTTGGTTGGGCAGTTAGTTGGTTGGCTGGTTGGTTGCTTGGTTGGTTGGCCTGTTGGTTGGTTGATTAGTTGGTTGGTTGGTTATTTGGTTGGTTGGTTGTTTGGTTGGTCAGTTGGTGGGTTGGTTGGCCAATTAGTTGGTTGGTTGGACTGTTACTTGGTTGGCTGATTGACTGGTCCGAAAGTGATTGACTAATGTCTAAATGATCTATTTACATATTTTTGTACTTGTACATTGATTTTTGCTTAGGTTAATCTTTGTTTTTTAACAAAAAAATTCAGGTGATACTCGCGATCTTCCCAGGTGATACCGAGTGGCCTTCAGGTGATACCGGGTTGAACTGGGTTGAACCCATTGTCCAGGTGTGGTGGTAGGGCAATAAAAACACCATTTTTCGACGTTTCTCATCAAGCACTACCCATTGGCATCAAAAAATTGCGAAAAAAAACGAAAAAAATTTTTCAAAAATTGAATTCTGGGGGGTATTTTGATTTCTGGGGGGTATTTTGGTTTCTGGGGGGTGCATACCCCCAAACCCCCCACGCCCAGGTGTGGTTGTAACCCGGCCAGTTTTGCGTATTCCGATAAGCTGCCCATTCATCTGACCAGATCATTGTACCAGGGGCAACATTGCGAGGATGATAATGGCCCTTAACGTGATTTCATCCCGTCGAAGTACATGGAACATACGAAGCTCGTGAGTTCCATTAGCTAGTTTCTAAACTAACCCAAACACCCAGGGTCCAATTATTTTGTTTCCATAGTTAAGGCGAGCAAAAAAGACAAAAAACAGAAAAAACAAACAAAAAACAAAACACAAAAAACAACATAAGAAGATTTTTTATCGAGATGGCGACACACCAAGGAAGCTGGATGTCTTCCTATCAAAAAAATTAATGTAGGTGAGGTGGAGACATGCTACACCTAGGTGGATGCATTTTTGGAAAGGTGGAGACATACTACACCAATACCGCATACGAGATGCGAATCTTTTATAGAGACTCTTGTCATTCCACGCATCCTTAAAAACATTTCGATGTGTACGAAGCGCACGAAGTTTCTGCATAGTTTTTAGTTTTTACAAGTCAGAAATGTTTGAAAATAAGTTTAAAATTTCATAACGTCAAAAGTTTTATAGCTCTTTGTAGTTGCAAAATAATTTTTTTACATACTCATTTCGTATTTTTATTTACCTACCCATTCATGACTACGCGAGCAATCGTATTCTTCAGATTTATATTTAAATGTCGCTCAAATCGCAACCGTGGAAAGTCGTTTTTGTCCTCGGTCCGCCCGGTTCTGGGAAAGGCACGCAGTGTGCTAGGATAGTCGAGGTCAGAGTGCATGCTTCAGTCGCTTTGGTCTTTAAGTGAAAGTTAAGCCCAGTTTCGATAATGTCTTCTTTTAAGGAAACTTGTATTTAAGAGCATTTAATGGCCCCGTCGCTTTTGCTTCTTTTGCCCTTTTTTTATTCTAAGCATATGAGTAAGTAGGATATTTCGGATTCCTCAATACCTCATTCTAAAGTTGGACAAATTTTTATTCCCAATTCTCAAGTTGGACAAATTTTTATTCCCAAAATTTGTATTTTAGGCCACCCCTAAAAATAGCCATCTACCTTCTCTCTAAATTGGGCCCTTACATTTCTGATTCTACGACTTAGCTGGTTGAACATTCCTCTGGCTTAAACAGTATTTTCATTGCAATTTATGATACTCAAAACGACGTGCCGCTTATACGAAAACATTTAGTTTTTCGGCATTTTTCTCTTATGTGTTCTTACCATTTACGGGCAGCTCTAATTTTGAAAAATATAAAATTTAGCAAAAACGAAACTATAAAAGTAAGTCGCATATTGCCAGCTAGTTTTTCTAATCGCTCAAAAAGTGGCCATGAATTCAAACGATTGGCTGATTTCCATGGGAGAAAGGTTGTTATTTAGAGAATGACCGACCTGAAATTTTCGAATGAAATTTGTCCTTTGCCTTTATCTGGTCATTGTTTGTAGTTCCTTCGCTGTTTCGCATTTTGCAAATTTTAGCGCGAGTTTCAGTCCAATGATTTTAATGTGCTACAGGCATAAATTTAGCAGAGGTGGCTTGCTATATTGATTAGATAGACAGGCACTCATCTCTGGGGGAAAGGGGGGGGGTTCGGACCATACATGATCTTGGGGGTGTTTCACCCCCCCCCCCCCGCAGAATCATTTTTCACCCCCGCAAAAATTTTTTCACCCCCCAGAATTGGCGATTTTTCAGAAGTTTCCTAAACTTACCTGAAAATTGGTAGAAAAAGTGTCTTTTTAAGGGTTTTTGGTTATCTATTTGCTCAAAATCGCCAAATTTTCGGCGCTTCGCGCCATATATTCATGTTTTGAGCGATATATTGGTCAATTTATTCGACTTTTTTCGAAATTTTTTTCATGATTTCATGCTCTAGAAGGATGGAGTATCGTCAGAAACGCCAAAAAACGATATTTTTTAACGCGTACCGGCCATTTTTGGGCCCAAAAAAGGCACTTTAGGTTTTCACCCCCCCCCCTCCAGAATTCCCATACTGTGCATGTATGGTTCAGACCCCCCAAAATTCAGGAAAATCGGAAAAATAGGACCTTTTAAACGTTATTTTGTGATATTGTTTGGCCTTTTTGGGCTTCGTCCCCCAAAAAAGTTGGTGTTTGTCTTTCCAAAATAGGACGGCAAGCTACGTGCCTGCAGATAGATATTTCCGGGCGTGCATAGCATTGAAATCCTGGGGGAAAGTAAAAAAATTTTCTTTCGTGTTCTTTTGGCTCTAAAACGGTCGGTACGCGTTACGAACGGATGCTCTATCTTTCTAAAACGTAAAAACAAAGAAAGATTCGAAGAAATTCTAGTATCTGAACAAAATATATAATCAAAAATAGAGTGTATGTATATGGCGGAACATATGGCACATTTGGGCAGACAGATAGGCAGCTAAAAATGCTTAAAACAGCACCTTTTCTGCGAATTCTTTTGGAAAGTCGCTAATTGTGCGGGGCTGAAAAATTTTTTGTCCGAATGATTATTCGAACCTTATACAAATTTCGCAGTAAGGGTAATTTAATTTTAAGAAAATGCTTATCTCTATTATTAAAGTTTTTGAATTTTTATATAAATTTCGAAATTTACCTTCTCCATTCTAAACTAAATTAGCAAGACTTTTCGAATTGTTTATGACAACTGACATTTTCCAATATGCCACCGAAAACTTCAATTTATTCAGATTTAAAGTAGCAAGTCTTTCATATGATAAAAGATTTAACCAATTACGTGCTCATATTTATTTCCGCCTTTGTTCATCAAAGACCATTTTATCCTTGTATTCACAAGCAAAATAGCTTAAGCCGATTAATAACTAAGGGTTAAAAAATTATCGACAAATTTGATTTGCTCATATTTCAGTTGATATATTAATTAATTAATTAATTAATTGATAAAATTAATTAATCGAATAAATAAATCGATAAATACTCTAAATTGGGTAGGTATGTAATTTTTCATACAGGCTTCGTTCTTATCATCTTGAGTTTACTGTGTTTTAATTTAATTTAGATTAATTTTAGTTTAAATTTAATTTGATCTGCAGAATTTCGGATTAACTCATTTGAGTGCCGGAGAGCTTCTTCGAGAAGAAATGCATCGGGAGGGGTCGCAGTACGCTGCTCTGATCGATTCTAACATTAAAAGTGGCAAAATCGTTCCAGTCGCGATTACGTGTAAATTGATAGAAAACGTAAGCAGACTTTACACTAGGTACCTAGTATTTATTTGAAACCTACAGTAGTATGACTGATCAATATTTAAACTAACGTAACCACGACGGGATGTATTTTGCAGTACATATAGGTGGGTGCTTAGTTTACATTATCTAATTTATCTTTACGATAGCCTGCTCCTTTGTTTATTTTTATTATTCATTTTATGATGTAATTTTTAATTTGTTTAATCTTAATTTAATTTTCAATGTTTTGTTTTGATGGCTTAATTTTCAACATTTTTATTAAAAATTAGATTCAATTTTTATAAAATTCAAAAAATATTCATGTAATGGATTTAATTAATTAATTAATTAATTATTTCATACCAATTAATTAATTTTATTTTAATTTTTGTTTAAATATCAAATATTTATGTTATGGCTGGGCGGTCGAACTGCTCCGAGATGCTTCGCTTTCCATGTTCATTCATAATTTGCAGTGTAAAAATGGCCTCAAAAACTGTTATAAATGCCGAAATGACCTGATTACTTTGTTATTTCACCGTTTCTTGTCAATTTCAAGGTTGTTTTGCAGAAAATTTTCGGTTTTTATACATTTTTAGCTTTCAGATTTCCATTTTTTATTTTTATTGCAACTCTCGGGAAATTTTATTTGATATTGCCTTCTTTAAGTAGATCATCGCCGAGCATTAGATAAGTTGAATGCTAAACTTTGAGGTTCTCTAGCAGAACACGTGTACATAGGTTGGGGTGAAACCGAAAGTTTGCTTTAAAGCGCCTGTTTTGACTTTGAAAAAGATCAATAAGCACACACACACACATGTAAAGGCTCGAAATTTCGGGTGGGGTTCCTCGACCATTTAGGGGAGGATAAATCACCTTCCAGCTTTAGCTAAAAACGGCCGAAAAAAAAACCTAAAAATGGCCAAAAACGCCACTTTTTTTAAACTGAGGTTGGTCGAAAATTTTCTGGTTTTGGGATCGTCTAAAAAATTTTAGGCATTTAGGACGATGCTGTTTCTTTCTTAAACGTAGGAATATACAAAAAAATTGACAAAATATGAAAAATGAGAGAAAATTGAAAGCCGAAAATTAGACATTCGTGAGCCAAACGATCGTTTAAAAGGCTAAAAAACATCTTGTTTACGCTCTTCTTGGAAAACTGAAAATTTTCCGGGGAAAGGGGGATTAAAACATCCAACCCTTAAGATCTTGATTGGTTGGTATGGCATCCACCCCGCTTATGTTTTGTAAATGTCAAATAAATTTGGTTTGGCCCCTTGCATATGCGCGAGGGGTTGAAGATCGAAAAACCTAGAATCCAAAATACTCTCTTAAGAACTGTAAATCTATGTAAAAAGTATAAAAATATTAAAATACATACAAAAATGCGTACAAGCATGCCAGGCATTAGGGATTTGCCGAGCCGATACCACGCAGGCACGTAGCTGGCCCTCCAATTTTGGGGGGACCAACACCGATTTTGGGTGTCTAAGCCAAAAATAGCACAAAATAACGTGTAAAAAGTCCTTTTTTCCGCTTTTTTTCTGAATTTTGTGGGGGTCCGGACCCCCTAGCCCCCCCACAGCTACGTGCCTGATACCACGTTTTTAAAAATGACCCATTCCGATTCGATTTCGATTCTTTATATCTCATAAATGCCGATTCCAATCCGATGCCGATTCTGCAAAACTCAGAATCGCCCATTCTGATTCGATTTCGATTCCAAAATTATAGGAATCGACCGATTCCGATTCCGATGATAAACGTTATATGATATAAAAACTTGACATTGAAGTGCGTGTGCACCATACCTGGGGTGGGGGTATGCACCCCCTCCCGGACACCAAAATACCCCCCAGTATTTTAATTTTTGAAATTTTTTTGTTTTTTCCGAAATTTTTTGATGCTAATGGATAGTGCTCGATGATAAACGTTGAAATATGGTTTTTTCGCCATGTCACCATTTGTAAGGCCATTTTTTGATATTTAACATTTATATATTTAAAACTAAATAAAGCATTCGGCATTTTGCATTAGATTTTTGCAATCCTGATCAACCAATCAGCTGGAATTTAGATCGTTATGGTACAATATCATACGTGGGCAGCAAGAAAATTCTGGGGGTGCAAGATTTTTCAAAGGTCAAATCATGGCCTTAAAAGTAGTGGTGTGCATAGGTGGGAGCACCAAAATTCTGAGGGGGGGGTGAAAAAATTTTCAAAGGTCAAAAATGGTCTTAAAAGTGATCGTATGGCGAAAAAAACAACATTTTTCGACGTTTCTCATCGAGCATTATCCAATGGCATCAAAAAATCGCTAAAAAGGCAAAAAAAATTTCGAAATTTGAATTCTGGAGGGTATTTTGATTTGGGGGGTGTATTTTGGTTGCTCGGGGGTGCATACCCCCCAAACCCCCCACGCCCAGGTGTGTACAATATGTAATACCGATACTGATCGGTTATAGTTATTCTCTCTGGATTTTGAGCATTTTCCTCCTTGAATATCGGGTTTTTTGCCTAAATTTTTTCGAATGACTGTCGAACCTTGGAGCTTCTGATCATAGGTTCCGTTCTAGAAAAAAAACTATGTTTGAGCAGAAAAATGGTGGAAATCTGGATGGGGGTGTAAGCGACCGGTACCACTACTATGCATATCAATGAGTCCTGGATTTTGGGTAGCTGACTATGTTTATAACACGTTAAAAAATTTTCTGTTGGACAAACTTCCATTTTGCTACTGGAGCGAATAATTTTACAGAAATTAAATCGAGTGCATGGCCCATTTAATGTTGTTCGAAACGAAAATCATTTACAACGTAGGTACAATTTTTCACCAGCTACGGTGGGTCTACTGCATACGTGGGCAGCACCGAAATTCTGGGGGCTGCAAGATTTTTCAAAGGTCAAAAATGGCCTCAGACATAGTGGTATGGTGAAAAAACACCATTTTTCAACGTTTCTCATCGAGCACTAAAAAATGCGAAAAAAAACTAAAAAATTTCAAGAATTGAATTCTGGGGGGTATTTCGGTTTCTCGGGGTGCATACTGCATACCCCCAAACCCCCACGCCTGGGTGTAGTCTAGTGTAGTCCATGAATCACTTCTTTCCAGCTCCCAGTGTTCCGTCAAAACGATTTTTCAATAGTGCATCCCTTCGGGAGAGACTTCTGTGCAATGTTTGTTTTTTATGTAAAAAAATTGTTTATGCCAACAAATTTTTATCAGGTATCATTCGGCAAAAATATAGCGCGAATGACTATGCAGTTCCAAAAGTTCAAAGATAGCAAAATTGCTCCTTTATTTTTCGTATTCGAGCACTTGGATGACTATTCCGATCCCTACGTCGATTCTTTAAATCTTGTGATCACCGTTTCTGATTCGATTTCGGGAAAAATGACCGATTTTTACCGATTTCGATTAATCGGAACTTCCCTACCACCAGGCATCCATACATTACAAACATAATCCCAAAAATTTGGGATTCAATTTTGATTGTTCGCGATATATTTTAGTTTAATTTTTAAATGAATCCTCTTTAAGGCCATGATAAATAATCCTAACGATAATGGCTATCTGATAGATGGCTTTCCACGCAATCAAGATAATTTGGACGGGTGGACTTCTCAAATGAATTCGAAGACCAAAATACTATTCGTCCTATTTTTGCAATGTACTGAGGAGGTGAGAGGCGCAAAATTCTATGCGGGATACTGTAATGACATTCGCTTTTAATAAATTAATTACTTAGGGCCGTATGACAGAACGCGGAATAAGTTGTTCCTGAGATAAGCGCTATTCCGGGAATAGCTAATCTCGTAATAAAACTTATTCTCGTGATAGCTATTCCTGGGTTAAGGGACGGAATAAGCTATCCTAGGAATAAGAAAATTTGGTATGACAGAACGCGAAATACGCGAGGAATAGCTGTCCCTGGGATAACTGTATCTATCCCAGGATTAAGTTACGCATTCCATAGGTTTTGTGTATAAATTGGATGTCCAACGCATGGTGCATACTGTCGTCACGTTCGAATTACTTCGAAAATATACGACGTAAATACAAACGTGTAGTATTCATGTACATGCGTGCGCACGGGTAGAGTATGCATTGATGCATTGAGTTAATGGGACCGCCGAATATTACCAGAAACTTTTTATAATTTGGTTCAATAAATGCGGCTTGCTTGCTTCTACGGAAAAGGAAAATGAAACATTGACATTGAAATCAAAAAAATGATAGCTTGCGCATGAAATAACTACTTTTTTGTGTAAGAAGGTACTCATTTGCGAATCTTGATGTCAACTTGTTAATTATACACACTGCCTACTGCATTAATTTTTTTAATAACTTTACTGGAGGTATTAAGTATTGCATGATCGAAAAATCATAAAAAATCAATTTTGTCGAGAGCTCAACAAGACGAGCCGCACTCATGGGGCAAACGCGCAACTATAAAATTTTCTGTATCTGTTTTGATCAGCAACCAAATTAAATTTCTAGATAAAGAGGAATCAATTGCCTATCCAATTAAAATTTTTTAACACATTTACTTCTTTTAAAATCGCATTAGAAACGATTTTTACTACTATTCCGCTGTCTTATACCTGCTCCGACCAGGTATAAAATGGCGGAATAAAAGCAGCCGTTTTTATTCCCGAGATAACTTATTCCGCCTTCTGTCATATCGCTTATTTTTATTCCGCCGTTTTATCCCGAGGTTAGCGCCTGGAACGGCGCTATTCCGCGTTCTGTCATACCAATGTTATTCCTGGAATATCACTGTTTATTCCGCTTTCTGTAATACCAAAATATTTTATTCTGCCCTCTTATCCCACTGTTTTATCCTGGAATAGCACTATTCCGCGTTCTGTCATACGGCCCTTAAATAATCTATTTAACAATTAATTATTTATTTCGCTGTTTCAGATTTTAGGCTTCCCGAAATCGAATAATTCTGCTCGAAAATCTCAATGAACTCTATTTGACTAATTAATTAATTAATTAATTGATCAGTCTGATCATTAATCAAAAAAATAATTAATACTATTATTATTGAGGATATGTAAAATACTCTGATTTTTAGGCGAAAATAGCTTTTTTAGATAACCTTTCGGCATTTTCGCCATTTATTTTAGGAACTGTAATTCCGCTACACTTTGCCTCTTAAATTTTATTTTTGACAATCTTGTGTGTGCATTGACTCACGGTTTGGGGGTAGTGGCCTATTTTTCGCGACAGAGTTCGATTTTCTACATATCTTTTGAAGAAAGGTCAAAAATGCAAGAATATCAAGTTTTTACACAAACTTGACTGGCTTGAAAAATTCAAACTTTTGGGGATGACTGGGGAAGGCCGACTTTAGGTAGGTATCCCACCATAGGTGGGCAGCACTGAAATTCTGGGGGGGTGAAAAAATTTTTAAAGGTCAAAAAATTGAATTAAAAGTGGTCGTATGGCGAACAAACACCATTTTTCGACGTTTCTCATCGAGCACTATGCAATGGCATCAAAAAATCGCTAAAAAGCAAAAAAAATCAAAATTAGAATTTTGGGAGGGGGGTATTTCAACTTCTGGGGCTGCATACTCCCCCGAAACCCCCCACGCCCATGTGTGTATCCCACATGTTATTTTCCTATCACACGTTTGTGTATGTTGGAAGACTCTTTATCTAATTAAATTTAATAATCAATTGAATTTTTATCAATTTTTAATTGTTATCTGTTTTGTAGGTTCGATAGTTTACTTTAGTTTTTATTTATTCACACATATCCATCGTTATTTATTGCTTTGTATTTTTATTATTATTTTCATTATCGTTATCAGAATTATTATTTTTTCATTTAATATTTTAATTTGATTTTGGTACGATTTTCAGTGCGATCGTGATGCTCAAAAGCGGTCGATTACAAAAAACGAAATGTCAAAAAGTTGTTCAAATTGAACAAATGATCATATTATTGTAGCTTCAATAGTTAACGCAATTAATACTCACATACAATAATAATTATAATAATTGACGACTCCCGTAAAATAGATTGGATTACCGAAACAGTAACACGAATGTTCCTAAAAGTTAGCGCTACAGTATACCTACAATCAGGGCCGTGTTTGAGGGGGATCGGAGGCGCTTACCCCACCCCTCGGCTGGAAAAAAATTTGAAAGGTAAGATGATGCACGGAAAGACCGAAAAATCGCATGTATTTGTCGTAAAATCTTCAAATTTTCGCCCCTTTGCGCCAGATGTGAAGTATTTTCCATAATTTTGGCCCAGGCGCGGCCAAAAAACGTCACATTTCATAGCGTTTTGAGTTAGGAAAATTTTTTCTCGAAAAGTTCGAATTATATTATCTTAATGGATAGAGCATGTCGAAAACTGCGGTTTTTACGCGCTATCCCGACGAATTTTCCGCTACAGTGTTCGCCATGAAACTTGACGCACTATAATCGTCAGATTTATAACAGATGATGCGTTGCGAGCGCCGCGTTTCATCTATAATGCGCTATAATATCTTTCTTATTATTATAGGATATTAATCAGTATCATGCCTTCAATCTGGCGATGCGGACGGCGCTATTTAGCTATTAATAGCGCCAACAAGAAGAAGCGCGCACGTGAATACCGTCCGGCATTCACGTGCGCGCTTCCTCTTGCTGGCGCTATTAACAGCTAAATTGCGCCATCCGCATCGCCAGATTAACGGCATGATACATATAAATTAGTGATGTCCTGGGCACCGGCGCCGGTGCCTAAGCATCGGCACCGGGCCGGTGCTAGGCTGGTACCGGCGCCGGTGCCGGTGCTAGATAAAAGAGAAAAAATTAGTGTAAAAAGAATAATTGAAGCGCATTTATCACCAATTTAATGAATAAAGGCGCAAAAAGGTAGCATTTTGTTAATAAAATCTTCTGATTAGCATAGTGAAGCATTTTGACTGAACTTCAGAACAAGTCTTCGAGCTTCAAAAATGAATTATTCATTTAACGAAACACATCTTATTGAAAACATTAATTAACAGCAAGAAGCGTGGACACTAATAAATAAAGTAAATTAAAATCAAAAACATCGACATATAGAGTGGAAAGTTCTTCTAATTCTACCATCTGTAGGCAAGAAGGATGAGTACTACAGAGTAGTTTTCAACTTAATTTCATCAAATCCATTTTGATTTTTCCATTTCGTGAGCAGAAGACCGTAAAAAGCAGCTAGAATTTTAAAATAGTTTTTATGCAAAACTTTTTCCTGCAAATTATGCAGAAAAAGCTTGTTAAAACTTTGTAAATGAACTTCTATGTAAGTCTTTTGCATTACTAATATATCCCATGTTTGTTTTCAGAGGCTTTTGAAAATGTGAAATGATAAACTCAAATAATTTAACCTCAAAAAGTTTTTGTGGCTATTTTCATGTTTGTTTCTTACTAGTTGAATATTTAACTAATGCACTAAAACCGAATTTCGATTTGACTAAAGGATCAACTACTGCACAAGCCAATCTTGATTGCGCTACACTTGAACTTATAATACACTATTTAACTTTTATTTTTCTTCGAATTTCAATTTTATTTCAATTTTTTGTTTGTTTAATGCTTAAGTGAGAAAATTAATATGTATTCATAAATTAAAAATAATGAAGTCGTTACTAGCCAAATGAAATTTTGCCCTTAATATGTATATCCGGTGAAAAATAGGTACAAATTTAACCCTTTTTGAAGTAGCATAGTACACTATATAAAATGCTAATGTAGCACCGGCACCGGCGCCGGTACAGGGGGTACCGGCACCGGCACCGGCACTGGTAAAAAAAGCGGCACCGGGACATCACTAATATAAATATCCTATAATAATAAAAAGAGATGATAGCGCATTAAAGACGAAACGCGGCGCTCGGGACGCATCATCTAATATAAATCTGACGATTATAGTGCGTCATGTTTCATGGCGAGCACTGTATATAGGCCAATTTATGTTGGGTATGCCCCCCTCCCTTGGCCGGATCCTGGATACGGGCCTGCTTTGCCTACCATTATAGTTAGTAACAGTAATAGCAATAGTTTATCCGGATAATGGTAATGCTAGAATGTCTTAGAAAAAGATGACGTTAAAGTTAAAGATAAAAAGTGTAAAGTAACGTTAAAAAGTTAAACCGGTATCTGCTGGCATGGCGTACTTGATACGAAAGTTTTGTTTTTCTTCCGTTGAATCCGCGTATTTGATTTTTGCTTACCGTTATTTTATCATCGAAGGCTTGCGTTAGTCGTTGTTTAAACCGCGGCGAGGGTAGAACCGACGACAATGTGGAAAGTTTGAGGAAACGTTTTAATACTTACACGACTCAAACGATGCCCATCGTCGAACATTTCGCCCAATTAAATTTGGTCAAAGTCGTAGACGCTACGAGAAAAGCGGACGAGGTTCACATTACTCGTTTAAAGCGTTTATATACTGAACCATTAAATTTGATGTTTCTTAGGTTTTCGGAGACATTAGCAAACTTTTCGGAAACCTCAACTCTAGATAAGAATATCGCGCAATGAACTCGTTCCTGGGAACAACATTCGATAGACAATAATTTGCCATGGTTTTCGCCGTATTTTTCCGCTTAGGCGGTGGTTTACACTGAGTCTCGTTTTACCGTTTTACGTCGTCACGCCTCTGTTATTCGCTCGCTTGTTTACACTCCATCGCGTCCATTATTGATAATGGTTTTATCGGTTTTTGGGATGGGTTATTTTTATATGCTCGTGCGAAATTGTTATTCTTTAAACTGCAGTGTAAACTACATACTTACGCACCGCCTGAAACGAGAATCTAAGCGTGGTTGTTTTGTACTAATGGTCCTTACGAGCGTTTAATCTAAACGATTTAAATGAGCTGCACTGAAGCCTAAGAAATCTTCATGTGGGTCTCCCAAGTGCCTAGGATAGAACCGGGCCTTTTTAGAGCAGTTTGAACTTAATTTTCGATGTTAGTTTAAATTTACTGTTGGATGAGCGTTTTAAATCGAAGCGTAAACGAATTTTTATCTAAAAAATGTCTTCTTACGCATCTCTCGGTCATCATTTGGATTGAAATTTTTCCTACTTGCATATCTATTTTTAGTTTGTTTAATTCATTTGAGAGCTTTTACTTTTTGGAAAAGTGCAAAGCGACTACAAAAGTGTTTTAAACTAACAACAGCAGTGCAATAGGAGTGATATCTCGCGGTAGGTATAGCGAATTTTTCGGGATGATTTGTCTGATTCTCGGGCGACAAAGCTGTATTGGACTTCTAGTCAAGTTTTTTAGCCTAATTCATGTGAATTTCGATGAAAAAGCTTTGCAATATGTAAAATGGGCTATGCAGGTATGTGTTGGGCCGGTTCATTGTAGTTAGGTACCTATTTCTATCATAATGTATTTATATTTATGTATTTTCCTACAGGTACATAAGTACGCCGACGTGCCGATTGTTCTAATAAAAACGAGTTTTACGGTTATACATAAAAGGAACCAGCGAGATTCACTGCAAACTTGATTGTGTGAAGAGTTTTTGCGCCGGTGTCATTCTTTCTCCATTCTGTCCTTTCACCAAGCAAGGTTGAAGTTAGCCGATCTGGTCCGAAAAGTCTGGATTATCCCATCCTGTTTAAAAATTGATTACCTATGCACATATATTTCACATAAAAATAGGTATGTTTATGTTGATATATCCCCCCAGAAATCAAGATACCCCCAGAATTCAAATTTTGAAATTTTTTTGCTTTTTTAACGATTTTTTGATGCCATTGGATAGTGCTCAATGAGAAACGTCGAAAAATGGTGTTTTTTCGCCATACGACCATTTTTTAACCTATGAAAATCTTTTCACCTCCCCAGAATTTCGGTGCTGCCCACCTATGGGCAGCACCCAAATTCTTGGGTTTCAAAAGTCAAACGATGGTCTTAGAAATGATGTTATGGCGAGAAAACACAATTTTTCAACGTTTCTCAATCAAGCAGAGGTGCATAACCCCAACCCCCGTACACGTGTGGTATGCACCTCAACCCCCAGAAAGCCGAATACCCCCAGAATTCAACTTTTGAAAATTTTTTTGTTGTTTTCGCAATTTTTCTATACCAATGGATAGTTCTCGATAATAAAAACGTGGAAAAATGGTGTTTTTCCGTCATACCACCCACACGTGGGTGTGGGGAATATGCAACTCCCCAGAAGTTCGAATACCCCTCCCCCCAGAATTCAATTTTTAAAATTTCTTGTTTTTTGGCAATTTTTCGATGACAATGGATAGTACTCGATGAAAAACGTTGAAAAATGGTGTTTTTCGCCATACAACCATTTTTAAGACCATTTTTTTACCTTTGAAAAATCTTGCACGCCCCAGAAATTCGGTGCTGCCCACCTGTGCATACCACATTTTTAAGACCACTTTTTGTCCTTTGAATAATCTTTCACCCCCACCCCCAATTTTGGTGCTGCCCACCTATGGATGGGAACAAGTATTATTTTTTCGCGTTTTTTATCGAACTTGTAATCCTTTGGCAATAAAAGATGGTTTCAAAAACGAAATACTTGGAGTTTATCGTTCCGGACTGAAAATGAGCAATTTTTGCGAAACTGACGCATCTTCATCATTTCCAGGCGCGGATTTAGAGGGAAGGGGCGGTCGCACCCCCGTTGTCGAAATATAGTTGGGCGCAATAGAGAATAATATTTATTTTTTGATGATTTTAGCCACTTTTATTTTTTTAAATTCTTCCAGCGCTTTACGCCGCCACATTACTATACCGGTAAAAATGACCGTGATAATGATTTTTATGTAATAAATGTTCTTCACAGTGTTAGCTATGAATAAATATAGTACGTACAAGAGCAAACAATGTTTTTACATCGAGACAGTAAACAAATTGATATGGAGCCCAAAAATATGGAAATTTGGCAAAAGTATGCTTACATATAACTAGTTGGGGTAAATTTTTTATCCCCCCTACACAGAATGAATGAAAACCTATCTTTGTTTGTTTCGTGTCTTGCAGCTGTATTCGTATTATAAGTATAAGTATTCGTATTCTGTATAAGTATTCGCAGCTACTGTATGTAGCTCTAGCTATCAGTTTTTTCATTTCATAAAAAAACCCAATAAAACCAAAAAACCCTACATTCAAAATATGAAAATCTGGGTTTTTTTCATCCCCGACTACCACCCACATACATCTAAGAAAAAATTCCAGAAAAAATAATTTTTTGAACTTCCATGAGCGTGCGCGCCCGCGCAATCATTCACCTGTCGTGAAAAATGTCTACCATTTCGAATTTCAATATAATAGCTCATTTTATAAATGGACCGCGAATCTCATGAAATCATAGGTAGCGCGTTAGCGCGTACCTATAATATACTTGGGTACCCCCAACACCTGGGCACCCCCTACAGCTATAACGGGACACTTCTGGAAGGTGCGGTTTTTTTAAAAGAAAGATAATAAAAAAATTCGCTGCCCGTGTTTTATTGTTTTTCTTGAAACTCAAAATTGACTGTGTAAAGAAGGTGTAAAGTTTTTGTGTAACGTTATAACATAGGACAAATTTTGGGACCTTTTTACTGCGGCATGTGGACAACTGAGTATTGATGACTCGGAGGATTGAACAGAATAGGATAATAGAGGGATGAATTCTACAGATGACACTTTTTTTGTTCTTTGAAATTCGCATTATTTATCGAACGGCAGTGTAAAGAGTGCGAAAATCTGGGAGTGAAAAAGCACTTTTTGGTCGAGTTTTCAACCTTCCTATGTCCGATACTAACTCCGGTTATGAGGTTTTTAAAATGTTCTCTGACAGAAATGTAGAGCGGATCAAGGGCTACATTCTGCATATAAGCAAAGTCTTCTATGCTCTATGGTGAGTTAGATCCTGGGGTTTAAAGTTTACACTCTAGTGGATGGTGTAAAAAAATGGATTTTAACTAAGATTTCTCTGCCAAATTTTTCCGCTTATGAGTCAGTGCAAATCGAAGACAGCATTAATAAAGTGCCTGACAGGGGCTAAACATCGCAGCAAACCGCATTTAAAAAAACGCAATATTGAGTTATTTATGGGGGTGTAAAGTTCGAAATCAGAGGTAAAAAATGGGCTAAAAAACACGTTTTTTCCGAAGTTTGATTGATAAATCATGCCAAATAATTTTTGCAACAGAATTTTGGCACACAGGAATGTACTACGATTTAAAAGCTACAAATTGTACCAAACCGAATTTCTTTAAACTCAATGGGGAGTTCGGTACGGAATTTTAAAGTTTACAGTGTTCTAAATGGTGGAAAATACGTTTTTGTTGCGTTTTTTGTTCGCCACTTTCTCCGTCCAGAAGTCGGGATAAGTCTAATAGAATAAAAATAAAGTGCTTTATATCGGGTGCATGTCAAAGCAAATTGTCTATACATTAATATTTAGCGAGTGTAAAGTCAAAAATTTGGAGTTTTAAATGCGTTTCTGTCTTGTTTTTTCTGCCTGCTTCTCCGGTTACGAGTCAGGGACACGTTTATCAAGTCTAGAAATGGACCAGGAATCAAATTTGATATGCCAGTCTGGCGCATATGTTTACACTCTACGGTGTTGTAAAGTAGTTTACACCAATTGTTAGTTTGCCCATATAACATTATGTAGACTTAATTTTTTCATAAATATTAATCGTAATATCGGAACAATATCAAAATTACGAATCTGACTAAAATCTTCTTTACACTAGGTGTTTACATGAAGTTTACACTACATATATATTTATCTTCGTTTTTGAGCATTCCTGAAACCTAATTTTTTCTTGGAGCCTAGAAGTTTTCAAAGGATCAAATGTGAGACGTCACGTAGGCGCGTTTGTTTACATCCAACAGTGATGTAAAGTAGTTTACATTCATTGTTTATATGTCCTCAGACCATTGTAGAGACATAATTTTTTCATGAATGTTGATCATAATATGCGAGTAATTTTTTACACTGCATGTTAGCCTTTGTTCTAGAGCATTGCAAAAACCGAAATTTTTTCCTGAGATATAAAAATTTACAGGGAATGAAATATATACGTCAATTGGGCGCGCTTGCTTACACTCAGCAGTATTGCAAAGTGGTTTAAACCTAATGTTTATTGTCTTTAAAACATTATGGAGACTCATTTTTCCATAAATGTTGAAAGAAATATCGGAGCAATATCAAAATTACGAATCCGACTAAAATATTCTTTACGCTATGTGTTTGTGTAAAGTTTACGTTACGTGTTAACCCTAATTCGATAGACTTGCAGAGACTTTGTAACTGAAGTCAAGAAATTTTCAAGGATTCGTATGTGAGACATCAATTAAGTGAGTTTGTTTACCCTCAAAAGTAATCTAAAGTGATTTAAAAATTATGTTCAAGTGTCCTTAGATCATTGAAGTGATGTAATTTTGTCTTAAATGGGTTGCATTAAAGTTAAATCTTTCTTAGCCGTGTTTATAATATGTTTCACAAAATCTTGCACATGGAGAGCTATCGTTTAATTGATGTAAATTGCCTGCAAAAGTGGTTTAAAATGAACCAGCAATCACACTACTGTGCACAGAAGTCGACAAAGATATACAGCTTTATTGTAATCATGTACATTAATAAGCCGTAAACTGTTAGTATTCTCTACACCTAGTAGTTGTGTAAAGTTTGCACTATTCATTTGTTGTTAATATGTAGTCTATACTACAAATTTATTTTACTACCAAATCAAAGCGTTAGTGTTCCTTACATTTGATATTTGCGTGAAGTTTTTGAATTTTTGCCGAAAATCTTTGCCTTCTAATTTACCAACATCCCGCCTTTTCCATTTTCTTGAAGTTTAAAATCTTTTATAATTCTCTCATAATTTAATGGTAGGTTTTAACTTTAAGTTTCTCTTGGTTTACAACTCTCGCTTAGCAAGCTCATTTTTCAAAACTTTTTCATAGTGATCAGATTAGTTGCGTTTAGTTTGGAATTGGTGGACGGTCGTTATTTTATTACTCGGCTTAAATAAACCAAGTGACTATCTTTTGATTATTTTCCTCATCGCAAATTCAAACACCCAATTTTCAATTTGAAAATTGACCCAATTTTCAATTTGAAAATTGATCCAATTTTCAATTTGAAAATTGAAAATTGGGTGTTTTCAATTTCAAAAGTCACAACACATTGTGCTTGTGTATTGATTGAGTGAGGATTTGCAATGTGAATTCGTTGGTTAAATTTTTGTGCTTGATTATAAGTGAACTGCACATTAAGAAGAAATAACTTAATGCAGTTTTAATTTGAAAATGGATGGTGTCAATAAGGTTGTCTTGTTTAAAAAGGATAATGCTGATGTTAAGAACAATATTGTTTTCCGCGTTCTTGGACTGTTGTCATTATTGTGGCATGTTACTGATTGTGTTTACTGACTGATGTACTGAAATCACGCTAATTAAAAGTAGTGTACTAGCAAAGAAAAATGCTCCGATGGAACAAAAAAGATGAATATACTTGGAATTGTGGATTATTATGGATGTAAAAGGAGGGGACTAGGAAAAATCTACCTAAAGTCGGAAAATCTGCTAAAAATCACACTTTCTCTAAGCAACGCAAAAAATCGATGTATATTCTGCGGCCTCTAAAAAAGTGTCTTTTTTAAATAATGTTCGAAGTTTCAGATAAGAGTGTATAAACGAAATCTATCAAGGTTACTTTTTTAAATTGCTGGCACCTGATTGATAGAAAACTAAGAGGTATTGTATTTAAAGTTGTTTTGTTTTATGAGCATTATAGCAAGCAAAGCAGGAGCCGATTGATTAGTGCACACAATCGTTTCGGGCATGCTAGTGTATCTACATTAAGTCTGTTTCAAGTCAACTTACGTGTTTCCTACTGTTTTTAACCAACCATGTCTTCAATTGTCTTCGATGTTTGCTATTTCATTCAATTGGCTTGGAAGACTGTTAGTTTACTTAATATCATTTCCCATAGCTACTGCATAGCTAACGTGCTGCTGTTTCAATCATTGTTATGGTTGAATGTTTATTTTAATCTGTTGGCCGCAGAATATACATCGATTTTTTGCGTTGCTTAGAGAAAGTGTGATTTTTAGCAGATTTTCCGACTTTAGGTAGATTTTTCCTAGTCCCCTCCTTTTACATCCATAATAATCCACAATTCCAAGTATATTCATCTTTTTTGTTCCATCGGAGCATTTTTCTTTGCTATAAAGTATATATATATATGTCGCTATATGTAAGAATTTGCATCAAAAATGCAGAAAACAAAAATAAATTGTAAAAATTCGGCATCGAACTTCAAAATGGTTTTTTACCCGATACAGTAGAGTGTGTATGCTTGAAATGCTTATATTTGCACCAGTATTAATTTGTGCATCTAACAATATATTATTTTATTGATTCCTAATCAATAGAAAGAAAAATGTGTCGATTTCTTTGAACCATACATTTTCCCATATTGCCAGATAATAGTGCTAGGGTGAGAATATGTAGGCACGTCTGTACGAAGAGATAAACCGCGAAAACAATGGCTTGATGGTATGCCAACAATTGAGCTTTTGTAGGCCAAATGACCTCAAATAAAAATGTTAAAATAGCATAACTATGTTTTCCTATAATTTTGGTCAATTTAAAAAGAGGAAATTTCCAAATTTCAGCCATTTCGGTCATTTTGCCTCATTTTTCGCAAAAAATTCCCCGTCTTTCCACTCTAAGGGTTGGCCCTACTTTCGACATATTGACAAAAAACATCCAAAAGCTCATTGTTTGTTCAACTCAGGGGAAAATCCGATTTTTAAAGCAGAGAATTCCGTGGTAGGTATTCATGTATAGTCTGTTTCGCATAAGTTTGAGTATAAATTTTAAGAATTTCTTCGAAAGTAAGTCGGCGGATTACGATAATTGTAGGTACATATATCAAATCAATGCTATAATCGCAATCCGTCGGCTTGTTGTCGGGCGGTTTTTAAAATTTAACCCAAACTTGTGTGACACGGACAATAAAGCTGTACCTATGACAATATAGACACCTACATGTAAATGGAGATAAGCGCCACAAGCGAATTCGACCTTCCATACACTCCACAAGAGTTGAGAACTTCAAGACCAACTGACTTTTCGAGCGAAAATTTCTGCTTGAATATCATTTTTAGATGTTTTTTTGCCATTTTCAGATTAGAAAGAAAGATCAATTTCCCTGCCATCGCAAACCGACTTTACACTGCTTTGAAGTGATCAATTCTGCTGCGCAAACATACAGCCGTCAAGGATGACACTTGATGCAACAGCTGATACTCTATTTCAGCATAAGAGCATATAAGGAACGAACGTTCTCGAGCAAGAGAACCGGTCTTGGCGCAGTTGGTAACACAGCTGTGCTGGAAGTCAGCGCAGATAAAGGTTGACTGGTTCAACACCAGCTAATACCGGTTTTGCCTTCAACCAGCGTCCTCTATTACTTACTTATGTGACATGGCGGTGAAAAGATATAACGTGTAAACAAACAAATAATCTATATTTATTCAGTTCAAATCGTTTCTCTCAGCCGAAATCGATTCAACAACTTGTCAGGAATGACGTTGAAGGTCAGTTTTTTCAACTTTACATCTTGTCTCGACCCGTATTCATTTTCGACATCGGCGAGCTCAAAATTTGGCTCCACGTCTTCTGTCGTAATCATAACAGTTCCGTCGCACATTGCGTTCAAAATTTTATCATTATGATCGCTCCGCATCGAAACCTAAGGACAATATAAGCAAAAAATTATTAAAAAGTATTTACATTAATAACTACGTATTAATTAGGACTTCTTAATAAAATGTAAAATTAAAATGAAGTAATAAATTTGAAAATTTAATTATTATTTATTTATAACTTATAATTAAGAATTTAAATTTGCATTCATCAATTTTATATAAATAATTTGTAAATTGATAATTAGCAATTTATAAATTTAGAAACATAATTACTTCATTATAATTTCATAAAATTAATAGGAACCAACTTTAATTCATCGTGGTTTTTCAAATTTCAATCTATTTTATTTTATTATTTTGATTCATGTAATAAAAATCTTTGAGCTTAAAAACTGGAATTTTTTTTTAAATGTTCGAAATCCCCTACGGTTTTTATTTTTGAACAGGGGGATCTATCATTCTTTTATTAAAATTATAATAATATTCGTAGAATTTCAATTTTTAGAAGTATTCGGGCCAACCGGAATAGCCTACTTGAGCTTAATCTGCATATTGCTGCTCCGGCTTTAGAGAGTGCGAGAAGAGAAGCCATTTCCTTGTTAAGGGTCTTCACCAGACCTGGGCGTGGGGGATGGAGGTTTGGGGGTGTGCACCCCCCAAGAAACCAAAATACCCCCAGAATTCGATTTTTGTTTTTTTCGCAATTTTTGATGCCAATGGATAGTGCTCGATGAAAAACCTTGAAAAATGGTGTATTTTTCGCCATGCCACCATTTATAAGGTCATTTTTGACCTTTGGAAAATCTTGCATCCCCAGAATTTCGGTGCCGTCCACCTACCACCTATAGTCTTCCACTCCCTAGAACAATTTTCGACCCTTCCCGAATCCCCGATTTTCCTAAAGTTTCCATTCCAAAAAATCAACAGAAAAGTTGCTGTTCTAAGCAGTTTTTCGCCATCTGTCTGCCCAAAAGTGTCTGACTTTCGGCGCTTCGCACCATATACTCGTTTTTTGACTATATTTTGTTAAATTTATTATAATTTTTAATTTTTTAAATTTTTTGATGTTTTAATGCTTCAGAAAGGTAGAAAATTGTCAGAAATGCCTAAACACGATGTTTTTGACGTGTGTACACCATTATGAGCCCCAAAAGAGCCACTTTAAAAAATTCATCTTCCCCCTACCAGATGAGTGAAAAATATTTTTGAAAAATTTTCAAATTTTATGGTGTCAGTATAAGCAGAGAAATGCAAAATATCGCCCTTTATTCATAATCTTGCGGAACAAAAGTAGAAATAACGTCAACATTTTAATTTCTAATCTTTAATTGATTTAATCTGAATTCAAATAAAACTTAATTTTTATTCTATTTATTAAGTAATAAGATACCATAGTACAAAAATGCGCCTAACATTATGCCAAAATCAATCAAAAAATGTCTTGTCTCAAACGTATGGAGACATTTCATGTAAGCTATGTAATTTTGATCATTTTTTGTCATTTTACACTCGAAAAAAGATATGATTAAGTACATGGTGTGAAACAGACATGTAGCGGCTCAAAATTTTGAAGGGATCAGACGGCCATTGTGGGTGGTCTGGGGGTCTGGCTAGATCCCAAAAATCCGGCGAACTTCAAAATTGAATTTCTGGTGCTATTTTTGAGAATTTTGCATTATCGGACCCCCACAATATCATTGCTGCCCTAAATAAATGCACGCTGAGGGGTATATAAGGGAGTATCCCATTCCCCTACCACAACTTTTGAAAGGCATGCCCCCTCAGGCCATTTGCGAACCAAAACCTATTATTGGAATTACGAAAGAGCGCCAAACGATGCCCAGCAGTATAATCTTAAGCATTTTTCGAGTAGTACTCTGTCCAATTATTCATTCAGACACTTTTTGTCCATTACTCTCTCCGTATTTAATAGTCCAAGTCATTCCATCGTTCTTGTTATCATTTGTTTTCATGCTAAATTAAGGCCCCTTCACACGGCGGCAACCGGCCACCGGCAATCTGGTGGCCGGTTGCCTGCAGTTGCTAGGGCAAAATAAGGCGGCAACCAGCCACCGGCAACCTGGGCCCGGTTTTTCGAAGCCGCACTTTATTTAAAGTAGGACTTTATTTTAAAGTGTCACTTTAGGCTCAAGTGTCACTTTATAGAGTAGTAGGGCTCTAAAGTACGTTTTTCGAAGGAATTGCATGCTCCACTTAATAAAGTACCACTTTGAGTCGTACATTATATTTTCAGCGCCTTTTTTTCGTGCAGCCGATGCGAGTTGTTTCGGCAAAAAACAATTCCGTTGATCCAAGTATAACTTTTTTTGAAAATTGGGTCGTGTTTCCCGTTTTTTGATATTTTACACTCATTTAATCCGCTTTCACGGGATTTTTTGCCATTTATTTTTATTCCGTTTAAATTTGGCGCAAATGGAAGCATCGGTTTTTAACGACACAGAAAAAAGTGATATAATTAAAACGCAACGCGCGCCACATTGGAACCAAGAAAAGAGCGGCTTCAATTATTGGAATAAGTGCTTGAAAAAAGGAAACGATCTTATTCCAGAAAAATACAGCCGCTATTGTACAACAGAAAAATAGTTCGTGGAAAAATGCAAAATAACTCTACTTTTCTTTGATTGCTAATGTAAAAGTTTCCATTTAATTTAGATTGCAAATATGCTGCATAATCGCACAAATGGAGTTAAGCGTGATTGGAAACGGGTTAAAAAATGCTGGGAAATTATTTCCGCCCTGTCACGGAAAACAATTATTCTGCTTCTAAAACAGAGAATAAGTAAGGATTAGTTTAAAACCTATAAAAGAGCAAATTAAACAAGTAAAGCGTTGAAATAAAACATTGATGGTACAAAGGCATCATAAATGTAACGGGGAGACGGATGAGGGGGAACCCCCTAGCAGTGATCGACCGGGCTCAAAAATTACCGGGCCCGGGCCCGGGCTTATATACTAACAATATGCCTTGCTTCCAATATAATGTTATGCATAAGATACATATTTAGACCGATTTTACATTTGTTAATTGTCAAACGCAAGGCTTACTGCTGTATCAAGAAGATTTTTGAATTCTAAGCTCTATTAATTATTCAATCTTTCTAAAAATAAATTAAGTAGTTAGCAAGGATTTCGGTAGCATTATTCAAGCAAGAAAAAGTTTTTAATACAATAGCGCTTAATTCCATTATTAAAATGCACGTGCAACTAAACACTGTTTGAAAAAGCACAAGGTATTATGTAGATATTTAAAGGAAATTGAGCATTAAATTTATGCATTCAGACATAACAGCGACTATGATATGGTCGGAATTTTCGGGAGGACGAAAAGGAAAAAAGGGTTCGTCGAAATTAATTTGTCTGTTCTGTATGATTTAAGCGGTATAAATTGTGTTCAAAGAGCTAAAACGTCAAAATTTTCCGGCGAATGGTGCTGCTAGTTATACTTCTTTCTTTTTGTAGAGCTTCAGTATTGCGTTTAATAGCCTAAATCAGGCAACATATCACAGAATATCAGTATTCACAGGCTACAGAATGTTAAGGACAGTAAAATATTACTAAATTTCTTGGTGCTTTGCGCCTCTTATGATTTCCGAACTGTTTGTCAATTAAAAGACCGTAAATTCTACATGAAAAGGGTAAAAATTTCAAAAATTTCCGGCGTTTCGCGCTGATTAACATTTTTGTATTTCTGATTGTCAGAAACCCATAAATTAGCTAGGCTTCACTACTAAAGGTCGAAAAACTCAGTTTAATTATAGGTACATAACGTTACTAACATTCAATGCAAAATAAGTCTTAAAAAATTTTTTTGTGTATGCCACCAAACCAAAATCCTGGCTACGCCTCTGATTGAAGCGTTGTATAGAAGATGAATGCACTTATGAAGTTGACAAGTATATGATAATGAGCAGGTGGGCAGAAGTAAGGCAAATGGATTTGAATAGAATTACAGGCTAGCAAATTCATAAGAAATACGGACAACAGCTGAAATAGTAAACGTGTTGTAATTAGCGATAATTGTTGAGGCCCGGTTGAGGCCCGGTGGTTTAGCCGGGCCGGGTACCCGGTCGATCACTGCCCCCTAGCCGGTGCGTCTCCCTACCCCTTCCCTCCCCCATCGGGAAAGTGCACTACCCCCCCCCGTTGCACTACACGAAAAATTATTTTTTGTATAAAATGGATCGGATAGCACCATACAGCGCAAAAAATACTAACATAAGTGATAAAAATAACGGTAGGTTAACAAATAAAATGTTAAAATGCGGCTTAATAGGAGGTCCCTACCTCCCTTTAGAAGGGTAATGTTATAATAAAGTGCAACTTTATTAAGTGCACTTTATTTTCTTCGAGAAACCGAGCTCTACTTTTCCATTTTAAGGCAAAGCACCACTTAGGGAAAACAAAGTGCCACTTCAGAGTCTAAAGGATACGCGGGCAGCAAGAAAATTCTGGGCGGTGCAAGATTTTTCAAAGGTCAAAAAATGGCCTTAAAAGTAATGGTATGGCGAAAAACACCATTTTTCGACGTTTCTCATTGAGCACTATCTATTGGCATCAAAAAATTGCGAAAAAAACAAAAAATTTTCAAAAATTGAATTCTGGGTAGGTATTTTGGTTTCTGGAGGGTTCATACCCCCAAAGCTCCACGCCCAGGTATGGTTGTGACGGGAGACAGCGGATAAGGAACGAAAACAATATCTAAAAAATCAACATAAACTTAGAGCAATAATTAACCATGATATGATAGTTAATCATTCCCCAGAAAACTCGGTTTACTCCTCCCAGAACTCTCGACCGTGTGCATGTATGTGCAAATGTGTGATAGTCGGCCACTGTAAGGAGGAAATGACATTCACTGTATGGCCAAAAATGGCAGAAGAGCACCTTAAAATGAAAAATAGGCAAGTTTTTGCCAAAAATCGGAAGTGAAATCAAAAATTATTTCATAAAGTATCTTTTTGGGCTCGAAAATATATTTTAACAAAGTAAAGTGAAAAAAGAAAATAAGGAGCGAAATGCTGAAAATATGACACTTTTGAGCCAAAAATCGCAAAAAAAACAGCACCTTTTCTATAATTTTTTTGACAAATCAGAAAGTCTGTGGGGGTTGCAGAGGGAGGTGAAGAAACCCCTAATCCAAGATCATGCACGATGGCCTGGCGGCCTGGCCACTGAATGCATAAACGATTTATAGTTTTTTTATTAATTATTTCTTCGTATTTTTCGGATTTTTTTGTATTTTTTATTTTAATTTTTTCTTGTTTTTTGCATTACAAGAAATTTATATGCTAATTTACAATAAGCGCCTACGTTCAAGCCAGGATGATAGTTGAGCTGACCTTGCCGCACCAAAAGATCACCTTTGTGAGCGCGCATGCCTTCTGTGATATAAATTCCTCGGTAGAATTTTCTCTTGTAAACGTGACGCACAGAAACAACAAAGCATTTCGAATCTAATAATACAACATTATTTGCAAAAACATTCGGCGAATAGTAAAAAAGAAGCAAAAGCTTACTCGGCTTTGCGAGAAATGAACAGACGTTGCGTGCTATTAAATCCATTGATACTTGAAAATATGTATGTATTTTTTCTAGAGAAGAAAATAATATCACACAAGAGCATGGGGGTGAGAGGGGGTATTACTCCCCCTGAGCTTTAAAAAACTGATAGCTATACAGCGATTTTGGCCGAAAACCATTGCTATATAGCCTTTTTGGGCTCAGAAAATAAGCAATATAGCCAATTTGGGGTGAGAAAACTAGCTATATAGCCTTTTTCGGACTCAGAAACATACCGTGCGAGCTCAGAAATGCTATATAGTCGTCTTCACACATGGGCATGGGGGAGGAGAGGGGTTCGGGGAATCGTACCACCCCAGATTACTGTAGACCCCCAGAATTCTATTTTTAGTAACATTTCTGGCAATTTTCCCTCATCCTGATACCCCAAAATTTCTTTGCTGACTAATGGTTGTCGTTTCTAAGTTCTGAGAGGATATATAGCTAACTATATATTTTCTCAGCTTGAAAAAGGGCTAAATAGCTATTTTTAGTCCAAAAAGGATGCTTGCAGCAAAAAGGCTGATTGCGAATCCAAAAAGGCTATTTATTGGCCGAGAATGCTCAAAAACGATGGTTTGAAAGCGATTACATCGTTTTTTCGCTATAGAACCGTTTTATTACAAAGCACTTAGCTATCTATCAATTTTTGGTTTGCACCCCTCTCTTTAAGTTTGACCTTTCGCCCCTACGAATGATTTATATGTACCTATCAAACATGATATGAACGGGAGGAAGTGTTTGTGGGGATTTCGACCCCTGAACGGCTCTCACCCCCTGCAGTCATTTTATCAACCCCCAAAAATTCAAGGCTTTTCAAAAATATTCTTAGAAAAGGTGTTGTTGTTCAATTTATTTGAATTTTCCGAAGTTTTTTTTAAATTTTTTTACGCTCTAGAAAGATTTAGCACCGTCAGAAACGCCAAAAAATGATATTATTGACGCGTATCCATCCTTTTTGAGCCTAAAAAGGCACTTTAAAATTACTTTTCGCGATTACAGTGTTTGCCATGAAAGTTGACGCACCATCACTATCATATTAATGTTATGATACGTCGCGAGCACCGCGTTTTGTCCATTATTCTCTATCAACTTGTTTTTTATTACAGCATATTATCCTATATCATGCCGCTAATGCAACGACGAATTTAGGTAGCGTCAACAAAAAGGAAGCGCGGCACGTAAATTCCGCGCGCTTCCTTTTTGCTGATGCTATTAATAGCTAAATCGCTCCGCATTAGTGGCATGATACAGAATAATATGCTGTAATAAAAGAAATAAGTTGAAAAATGGACATAACGCGGCGCTCCTCGCTACGCACCATCTATTATTTATTCGACAATGATGGTGCGTCAACTTTCATGGCGAGCACCATAGGTGGGCGGCACCGAAATCCTGGAGGTGCAAGATTTTTCAAAGGTCAAAAAATGGCCTTAAAAATGGTGGAATAGCGAAAAAGACACCATTTTTCAACGTTCCTCATCGAGCACTAGTGATCGACCGGGGCCCCGGCCCCGGCCCGGCAATCCCCGGCCATTTTTCAGCATCCCCGGCCCCGGCCGGGGCAAGGTCAAAAAATGGCCGGGGCCGGGGAAAAATTTAGTGTAATTCGTATTTTAAACAGGCTGTGATACTGGCACTTATTTATCAATGAGCAAGTGTTAATTTTGAGAACTGTACTGATTAGACCATATGTATACTTACTTAGTCCTTGTCATAAGTTTTCTACTGTGTATAAATGAGCTTTTAATGAATGAATGTTCAGGAAAATCTGCATATTTTCGATTCCTCCACTTAACTTATTTAAACTAAATGCTACTTTTAACTCATTCATTCATAGCTATGGCTAAAAGATTTAGAGTTGACAAATACGTTCTATTTCTAGTTAGAAATTGTACGTTTTTAACAAACTATTTCTACAAAAAACACTTTTACATTCATTTGAATGGGAACCGTGTGCTTTAAAACGCGTTTCCTGTGTAATAGTTATTAGGACCGAGGTTAATTATAGGCGAATATAAACTACGCTGCAGAATTGCGTCCGATCCGATAAACTAAATATGTCTCAAATAGTTTCCTAGGGTCCAGAGTTGAGGGAGGGGTGAAATCCCAAATTGGAGGACCAGAAAATTAGTGGCAAAACAGGGTCTTTTGACTTTTAATTGTATATTTTAGCTAATTTCTGAGTTTCTAACGCCAAGAATTACTAAAATTGTCTCAAAACGGCGCGAAGCGCCTAAAAATTTGACATTTCTGCATTCTAAATTTAAATTTTGCCATTTAAAAGATGTATAGGACAGACAATTTTTCATATCGGAGGGAAATGCCGAAAAATTTTTGGAATTTTATACCTTTTCACAGTTTTTATCTTCCCAAAAATCTTTGTACATGTACAAAGATAGTCCTGGTCTTTGTACATCGGGAAAAATCTTTGGCGAATACAAAAAACACTCTTTTGTACATGCAAATTTTTGTATACTTTAATATGGTACAGTAACGATTTCAGTGTGGTAGTAGAACATAGTTTTTCGACCTTTAGTAGTGTATTTGGCTAATTTTTGGGTTCCTGAATATTTGACATTTTTCCATTTTTCCATTCTAAGCGCAGTGTTGCTTATTACAAGATTTAATTCGCATATTACAATTTTTGTAATATTTCTCATTTTTGTAGTACAAGTTGTTTTAGCTTTCTCAGTCGAGTTTTATGTGTGAATTCCATCAGAAGCTCATAAAAATTTCGGCACTTCGCGCCGAACTATCAACTAAATTCAGGCCGAATTATCACATTTAGAAGCACGGTCTTTTTGTATTCGGGGAAGATTTTTGCTGATGTACATAGACGTTTCAGGACCGTCTTTGTACATGTACAAAGATTTTTGAAGAACAAAAACTGTAAAAAGGTGTAGAATTCCTTATTGAAAATTCTACCATTTTAAAGATTTTCAAAGGGGGGTAAGCGGCTGCAAAAATGGAGCCGCTTACCCCCCTTCCCTGAAAATAGCCGAGGAATATACATGTGACAGAGGATTTGGGCCATCCCCCATCTCCGCTTTGAAGCCCCGAACTTCCTTGAAAGTCAGAAAATATTTAACCACCCTCCCCCATTTTTTGGCGAAAGCCTGTGCTTTTTTGGCTATTTTTATGTGTTTTTACCATTTTTGATCTAGTCGCTAACCCCCTCCTTCTAAAAATGGCGCGGGACCCCTACCCTAGATTTCCAGCCGTTACATGTAGGTATACTGAGGGAACCTCATAAAATTTTAAGCGATTACATGCATGTTTTATAGTGATAGTTTATCTATTTACTCTAGCTCACATAATAAAATAATGTATCACTTCGTGAAATTCTAATAGTTAGGTACACTTTTGCCATACTAAAAAATTAAGTTCAAAAAATTCAAAAGGTTTTCACCAAAAATCGTCTGACAGTGACTTGTGTCTTGGACCCTGAGGGGGTAATACCCCTCCCCATATGGGAATGTGTGATGTCTCATTTATTACATCCAATACGTATTGCATCCAATTGCTACAGCAGCAGTAGCCGTAGCTAAGATTCGAATGATACAGAGTGTGCTAATAGCAGCGACATAGACCTTATTGATGATTCAGACAATGAAACACTAGACTAAATTTGTTTCTTGTGACATAAATAGTAATAAAACTTGATATGAAAAGCCATTTACTACTGAATGGAGCAATCGCTCATTATTTCTTTCCTATGCCCCCCACCCCAAGTATGTGTCATGCAATAATATTTTCCTTGTCTGACCCCGGCCAGCCCCGGCCCCGGCCAAAAAAGTCGCCCCGGTCGATCACTATCGAGCACTATCCATTGGCCTCAAAAAATTGCGGAAAAACAAAAAATTTCAAAAATTGAATTCTGTGGAGTACTGTGGTTTCTGGGGAGGTATTTTGGTTTCTGGGGGTGCATAACCCCTAACCCCCCACGCCCAAGTATGGCGAGCACTGTAGAGCAGCCTCACTTTAATTTCACGACTTCAAGAAAAACTTTTTAAAATTTTACATTTCGCCTTAACAAATATAGGTAAAATCTGGACTCGGATACTCGCGTGAAATCCATACTCGAACTCGAACAATTAAATGATATCTGGACTCGGCCTCAAACTCGAACAAATGGATAAAATTCAGGCAATAAAATCAGGGCAAGGCATTTAGTATGTGAAGAGTAAAAACAGAACAATGTACTTATTAAAACAAATGAATTAAAAGATACATTGATAATATTAAAATGTATCTAAAAAAGGTTAAATATAAATGATTTATTTTTTAGGCTATTTTCTATGATTGCGCTGGCGTCTAATTAAGCACAAATATTTTCCGAATAGATTTAGGTACCTATCAGAGATGCTACCGATGCTCGGACTGAGACCCGTCATTACTCTGTTCTTTTTTGGACACTTGTTCGGTTTAGGTGGTACAAATCGAAAAAAATTTTTCTCAAAAACTAACTTAACTAATTCTAGCCATGTTTTTGCATGATTATCAAGAATCGACACTTCTACAGATTAACATAACGTTAGTTATAAAACAACCAGTTTTATTAATTATCCATAACTTGGCAATAGCTATATAATATTACCTATATATTATACATTTATACTACATACACACATGAACAAGGGTGTGAGGGGGTAATACCCACACCTTGGCGTGGGGGTTTAGGGGTATGCACCCCCGAGAAACCAAAACACTCCCCTCAGAAACCAAAATACCCCCCAGAATTCAATTTTTGAAATTTTTTTCTCGATTTTTTTCGCAATTTTTGTGCAAATGGATAGTGCTCTATGACAAACGTTGAACAATTGTGTTTTCTCGCCATATTACCATTTTTAAGGCCATTTTTGACCTTTGAAAAATCTTGCACCCCCCCACCAAATTTGGGTACTGCCCACGTATGGTAATACCTTCCCTGAGCTTTGAAAAACTGATAGCTATACAGCGATTTTGGCCGAAAAACCATTGCTGTAAAGCGTTTTTCGGGCTCAAAAAATTAGCTATACAGCTTTTGTGGGCTCAGAAAACTACGTAGCTATATAGTTTTTGAGCTCAGAGATTTTATTTAGTTGTATTTTCAGTGTTTCAAAAGGATATATAGCGATTTTCTCAACTCCAAAAAGGGATTAATAGCTATTTTTAGTCCGAAAAGGCTAAATAGCTAGTTTTCTCAGATAAAAAAGGCTACATAGCTAATTTTGACCCCAAAAGGACTATAGAGCTTTTTACAAAGCACATAGCTATCTAGCAATTTTTGGTTTTCACCCCCCCTGAAAGTTTACCTTGCGCACCTATGACTACATACATTATCGACTGTTTCATGGTCAACTGTTGCTAATATTATTTCCCACTACTATAATGTAGCGGCTAGAAATTTCGGTGAGAGTCACCCGGCCACATTTAGGAAAGGAAGTAAATGACCGTCAATTTTTGACAAAAAGGGCCAAAAAACCAAAAAACAGTGAAAAAAATTCAATTTCTTTTTAAAAATCGGAGTGGGGGTCAAACATTTTCTGGCTTTGGGGGACAGGGGACAGCCAAGCTTGGGTGGGGGACCCTCATCCACCAGTTACATGTATGCCTGCGCTGATGACGTCACAATAGTTATTATTCGGTAGAAGTACCTAGTCGATAATCACCAATGGAATCAGCGTATGCGAAAACTAAGAAAAATGTGAAGCACGAACATTTCAGGCACTAGGCAGAACGTTATATACTTTTTCAATTCCAGTACAAAAGGTAGGTGTCAACCATAGGTGGGCAGCACCAAAATTCTGGGGGGTGAAAAAATTTCTGGAAAGGGGGGTGAAAAAATTTTTAAAGGTCAAAAACGGCCTTAAAAATGGTGGTATGGCGAAAAAAACACCATTTTTCGACGTTTCTCATCAAGCTCTATCCAATGGCATCAAAAAATTGCTAGAAAAGCAAAAAAAATTTTTTTTGGGGGGGGGGGTATTTTGATTTCTGGGGGGGTATTTCAATCTTCTGGGGGGGTGCATACCCCCCAAACCCCCCCACGCCCATGTGTGGTGTCAACCTGCCACAGGAATACTTATACTCTATAGCTGACGCCAATAAACTAAGCTTAAGCCTAAGGATAAAAATAAAACAGATTATTTTAACAACGTAGTAAAAAGAATGAAAGAGAATATGTGAAACAAAAGAATTCTGAAAACTTGAAAGAAAATGAAAAAAAGAAAAAATTGGGAAAGATAATTCAGAATTTAAAAAATGCGATAAGAGAATTCAGCACTGACTATAGAAAAAACAACTTTTACTGCTTACTGTCGGAAAATTGCAACAAAACTTGTGAGAAGCAGACTATAATTATTTCACTGGGCAGCACGGTTTTTTTTGTATTCTGCAAAATTTTTCCCGGTGTACAAAGACTTTTCAGGATCGTCTTTGTACATGTACAAAGATTTTTGAGAAAACAAAAACTATAAAAAGTGTAAAAATCCAGTGATCGTACGGGGTCATATTTTCACCCCCAGTCGTAGTCGGGGTCGGGATGAAAACCCCGGTGTTCGGGGTCGGATGTGAAGATTAACAGTTAACATTGTATGGTTACATACCAATTTAAAAAGGATAAAAACGATACCTTCACTCGTTTGTAGAGCATATTAATGAAACTGGTTGTGTTCAATATTTTATTTTCATTCCAAGCTCATTAAAAAGTGAATAAATTTTTAATTCAGTCTGAAATATAAATTAATTTAAGCTAGCAGACAGAACAAAGTTATTCTAAGAATCAAATGGAGGCTAACGCCATAGGCATAGCCAGGGGGCACTGGGGGCACATGATCCCCCCAAAATTTTCCAGAAATATTGTTGATCTTTGTGTTCCAATAATGCGTGTCCAGAAAACTGAGTTCAAAAAGACAAAAACGTCAAAATTTTTCCGGCGCTTCGCGCCAAGTCATTATTATTTATTGCTATATAGATACAATGAATTTAAAAGCTTGAATCAGCTAAAATAATCCATCACTTCACATCACTTTAGTGATTTAATGCACTATTTGTTCGTTGAATGAAACAACGCATGCTTGTTGAGCATAATAGTAAAAGTGCGAAAATGATTATGCACCACTTTGTTTATTCTCTGCTCTGTTTGTCTTTTGTGTACCAGTTTGTCTATTCTTTGCTTCGTTTGTCTTTCTTTACAAGGACACATAATCCTATTTTAAATAAAAGGAATGACCCTTATGTTTTTGCGCATTTCCTGTTTTCTGAACTAAATTTTGTTAACAAGAAGGCCACAGATGGGGTTGAAAACGGTAAGAACAAAATTTTTATTGATACATCTTTCTATATCTTATTGGCAGTGACCTGAATCAGCGGAGGTCGAAAAACGCATTTCAGCTCAGCGGTTTTGTGCAATGTAGGAGTTCATCAATTTTGAGTGTTTTTGGGCTTGATTCAGAACCGAGATCTGGCCGATTGTGAAAATTTTAACGTTGCTATTAAACATTTACATGCTTTTTTTACAAAATTTTCCGGGACTCTGCCCGGGACCCCGCTGGGAACGCTTGAGCGCGCCACCCCAGACCCTCGGCAGCCGCAAAATCTCATTGTAGATGTGCAGATTTCAGGGAGAACAAGCCAGGTAAAAGGGTTAGGAATTTCTAAAAATTTCCGGCGTTTCGCGCCAGCATTAATTTGTCTGTTTTGTATGATTTAAGCGGTATAAATTGGGTTTAAAGTGCAAAAACGTCAAATTTTCTCGGCGCATAGCGCCGCCAGTTACTCTTATTTCTTTTTGTAAAGCTCCAGCATTGCGTTTAAAAGCCTGAATCACTCAAAATATCTTCAGACAAAGTAAGTAATTCGCAGTTTTCTTGTTAGAAGCTTGAACTGTCAAAACTGTTTTGTACAAATTCGATAATTTTCTGCTCTGTCAGACTATTAGAATTCACAGAGCTACAAAATGTTGAAAGCGGTAAAAAATGACTAAATTTCTTGGCACTTTGCGCCACTTGTGATTTCCGAACTGTTTGTCAATAGAAAGTCGGTAAATTCTACATGAAAACGGTATGAATCCCAAAAATTTTCGGCACTTCGCGCCGCTTTACACTATTTGTATTTTTGATTGTCAGAAACCCATAAATTAGCTAGGCTACACTACTAAAGGTCGAAAACTCAGTTTTATTATACATAACGTTACTGACATTCAATGCAAAAGTAGTCTTAAAAAATTTTTGTTCATGCCCCCCCCCCAACTAAAATCCTGGCTACCAACGCCTCTGCCTAACGCGTAGATAGATGGAGGCTAACGCATAATATAATAAATTCATAATGTATTTTTACGAATGACAAAATGCAGAGCGTTTTGGCGCACTTTATGGTGATAAATATGCGAACATGTATGTACATACATGTTAACAACATGGCGACTAGGCGTACATTTTATGAAATATAGCGAGTGTCGAGTTTAACATTTTATTATGCTCGTGGATGAATCATCCTTGTTTTGTGTTTGCCGATTTATTTGCTATTTATACAATTCTCCTATGTATCAAAAAATTAAATGCTATATTTCACCCCCCCCCCAAAAAAAGGTTCAACCTCGACTCGAAAAATCTTGCCCGCGGTCAGGGTCGGGGTTAAGGCCGGGGTCTTTTGGGGTCGGGGTCAGGGTCCCCGTACGATCACTGTTTAAATCCAAAAAATTTTTGTCCTATATAGCCTTATAATAGCAGAATTTGCATTTAGAATGGAAAAATGTCAAACTTTTCGGCGCTACGCACTGTTTCGAGACAATTTTTAGTAATTTTTGGTGTCAGCAACCCAGAAACCAGTTAAAATACACTATTAAAGGTCGAAAAACCCCCTTTTACCACACTAAAATCGCTATTGTATAATATTATAGTTAACAAAAATTTGCATGTACAAAATGTACAAAGACTTCTGGGACCATCTCTGTACATGTACAAAAGGAACTTGTACAAAAGAACACTGCTGAGCAGGACTCATACCCAGGGGGAATAGGGGTCACGTGCTAGCCTAAAATAGAATTTGAAAATAATTTTTCCTATACTACTCCCTTTGCTTTTCTAGTCAAAAATTGCAAAAAATTTTCGACACCAAATTTAAAAAATTATAATTTGAGTCTAGCTAGTCCCAAGCGCGCAGTTTAAACATTCCATTTTTAGTCTTTATACAACTTAAATCGTATTTTGCATCTAGGTATGACTTTTGTTCTTTAAGGGTTTTATGCAGAAAATAAGATCTCTTCAAGAAGCAAGAATGACATCATTTTCTGCTGATGATTATGAGTTTGCTGATGATCTTTGACCATTTTTAGAGAATCCAGGACAGTGATTCGGCACTGGTGTAGCTGGTTCACAAATGTATTAATATAGGCATGCAGTGATCGTACGGGGTCAGATTTTCACCCCCGATCGGGGTCGGGGTCGGGGATGAAAAAACCCCGGTTTTTGGGGTCGGGGTCGGGGTCGGGGTTGAAGATTAACAATTAACATTGCATGAGTACATACCAATTTGAAGAGGATTAAAACGATACCTTAACTAGTTTGTAGAGCATAATGATAAAACTGGTTATGTTCAACATTTTATTTTCATTCCAAGTTCAAACATGGTTTTAGCAATTTAGCATTACTTTCAATTTTAATCACTAATGGCTCTCGATTTTTCGTATTCTTCCACAGTTTTTTCATAACGGTTTTCTATAGCGCACTGATTGTAGAGGAGCCAATGGCGCGAAGCATAGTTTCCCAAGGTCAAAAGTTCAGGGGGGATTAAATCCCAAAATTTGAGACCACTAAATTCAGAGTTCTAGCCTTTTTTTGCAAGTCAAATATTAAAAATGGCTAAAATATCATATATGGCATGTTTTAATGTGGAAAACTGCATTTTAAACTACTTTTTGCCCCATTCTGATTAGTTTCGTCACTCTTTTAAGTGAAAAAAATAAGAATTCATCGAAAATTTTGACTTTTCAGATCATTTTGACTTCATTTTAGGTATTTTATGGGTAAACAAAACAGGAATGTGCTAGTCGGCGCGAAGCGCCGAAAATTTTTAACATCGCCGCCGCTTTTGTACTCAAACATCATTGCAGAAAATGTTTGATAGCTCAAAATCGTTTGACAGTGATTCACGTCTCGGACCCTGAGGTGGGGATACTACCCCCTCAACCCCTTCCCCTATGGGAATGTGTGGCGCGAAGCGCCGAAAATTTTCGAAATTTTTACCGTTTTCATGTAGAATTTACGCCTTTTTATTGACAAACAGTTCGGAAATCATAAGTGGCGCAAAGCATCAAGAAATTCAGTCATATTTTACCGCCCTAAGACAATAATCGGCGGTGCTAAGCGCAGGAAAATTTTTGACGTTTTTACTCTTTAAACTCAATTTATACCGCTTAAATCATACAGAACAGATAAATCTAATTGCGGCGCGAAGCGCCAAAAATTTTTAGAAATTCCAATCCTTTTACCTTTTCTGTCCTCCTAAAAATCTCTTTCAACATGTAGAACGAGATTGTACAGCTGGGGGTCTGGGGTGGCGCGCTCAAGCGCCCCCAGCGAGGGGTAGAGCAGAACCCCCGAAAATTTTGTAAAAAAGCACTCTAATTTTTAATTAGTTAAGTTAAAATTTTCGCAAATTGGCAAAATCTCGGTTCAGAATTAAGTCCAAAAAACTTAAAATTGATGAACACCTACACTGCACAAAACTTCTGAGCTGAAATGCGTTTTTCGACCTCTGCTAAGTATGTAGCGCAGCAACGGGTCGCAACCATACGTGGGCAGCAAGAAAATTCTGGGGGGGTGCAAGATTTTTTTGAAGGTCGAAAAATGGCCTTAAAAATGGTGGTATGGCGATAAAAACACCATTTTTCGACGTTTCTCATCAAGCACTATCCATTAACATCAAAAAATTGCGAAAAAAACAAAAAAAAATTTCAAAAATTGAATTCTGGGGGGGTATTTTGATTTCTGGGGGGGGGTATTTAGTTTCTGGGGGTGCATACCCCCCAAACCTCCCCCCACGCCCAGGTGTGGTCGCAACCAATAAGTCATTGAAAGATGTATCAATGAGAATTTCGTTCTTATCATTTTCAGGCCCATTTGTGGCCTTCTTATTAACTAGTTCAGAAAACAGAAACTGCGCAAAAACACAAGGAAATTTGGCCTTTCCTTTCATTTAAAATAGAATTATGTGTCCTTGTAAAGAAAGATAAACAAAGTAGAGAATAGACAAATTGGTACGCAAACATTTTCGCACTTTTACTATTATGTTCAACAAGCATGTGCAGTTTCATTCAATGAACTAATAGTTCATTAAATCACTAAAGTGCTGCGAAGTGCTGGATCATTTTAACAGATTCAAGCTTTTAAATTCATTGGATCTGTATAACAATAAATAATAATGACTCGGCGCGAAGCGCCGGAAAATTTTGACGTTTGTGCCTTTTTAAAACTCAATGTTTTGGACACATTGCGCCAGAAAAATCAATATAATTTCTGAAAAATTCCGAAGGGGGCATGTGCCTCCATTCCCCCGGCTACGCCTGTGATTCCGCAGTAATTTCGGCGCACTTCATAATGGAAAATATGCGAACATGTATGTACGTCTTAACAGCATGGCGACCAGGCATACTTTTTATGAAATATCGCGAGTGTCGAGTTTAACATATTAATTTTGCTGGTGAATGAATCGTCCTTGTTCCGAATTTATTTGCTATTTATACAATTCTTCTATGTACCAACAAATAAAATGCTATATTTCACCCCGAAAAAAGGTTCAACCCCGACTCGAAAAATCATGCCCCCGGTCGGGGGTCGGGGTCGGGGTTTAGGCCGGGGTTTTTCGGGGTCGGGGTCGGGGTTGGGGTCGGGGTCCCCGTACGATCACTGTAGGCATGTTATAAATAAATGCAGCAAGTAGTATCCGGTAAAAACTGCCACTCAACTGGTTCAAATGGTGTCAAAAATAAAGATTTAGTGCATGGATTAATTCTGAAGATTCACGACTGACCAAAATGTTGGTGCCATCAATTAAGATAAGCCTAAATAATGGGATGCGGCCGCACCTCGCATCGCTCATTCCGCTCCTCGCATCCCATTACTCAAGCTTATTCTAAACGATAGCACCAACATTTTGGTCTGTCATGAATACACATTACTAAGCCTAAGCCTAATAAGCAGGTAAACCATACATGCACGCACAGCATGGGCATTCAGGGGAAATTATAAAGCGCCTCTTTGGGTCCAAAATGGTAGATCCGCGTCAAAACTCAAAACCGTCGTTTTTCAACGTTTCTGACGATGCTCTATCTGTCTAGAGCATTAAAACATAGAAATTTCGGGAAAAAATCAAAAAAGTTGGAACAAATTGCACAAAACCTAGTCAAAACATGAGTATAATGGCACGAAGCGCCGAAAATTTGGCACTTTTAAGCAAATAGATAGCTAAAAACGCTTAAAAAATTATCTTTTCTACAAATTTTTAGAAAATTGTTCAGAACTTTCAAAATATCGCCAATCTTGGGAGGCATTTAAAATGTTTACGAGGGTGAAAATTTTTCTGGGGGGGGTGAAAACCAGATGAAAATTCGGTTTATGGTCCTGTCAAGTAGTAGTCCAACGGAAGTTAGATTTAGACTAACTCTGGCATGAGGAATTGAAATCTGAAAGAATTAGGTGGTAGTCGGCATTATTGACCGAGTAACAGGCTGTTGAAGTTCGTGTGCTTAAGGATAGGCGAAAAGGAAAAAATGGCGTTTGGGGATTTTTCAGTTTTCAATTTGTGGCGACAGCAATTGCTTGCGGATTCAGATTGGTGCCAAACATGGGCTAAGCCGCATGAATGGAGCGAAAATTGCTCCGCTCACTTCGCTCGCTCCGCAATGTCCGCTCCATTTATCTCAGGCTTAGCCCATGCGGCAGTTTAATAATATAATAATTATAATAATGATTCTTTCATGCCTAATTTTTTATTGCATTTTCTACGGTAGTAATTGGCTAATAAATATTATTATATGACAGCTTGGTAACCCCGCTGAGTCACAGTCCCCCAACGCTTCGGAGACTAATCCGAAACATTCCCAAAGACACAGCTTACTTTTCGCCTATCCTTAAGCACATGAACCTCAACAGCCTGTATCTCTAATGCCGATCACACCTAATTATTTCAGATTTCAATCCCTCATCCCAGAATTAATCTAAATCAAACTTCCGTTGCGCTACTCCTTCTTAGGACCATCAACCGAGTTTTAGCCGAAAACCATAGGTGGGCGGCACCAAAGTTATGGGGGTGCAAGATTTTTTCAAAGGTCAAAAAATGGCCTTAAAATAATGGTATGGCTAAAAACACCATTTTTCAACGTTTCTCATCGAGCACTATCCATTGGCACCAAAAAATTGCGAAAAAACAAACATTTTCAAAAATTGAATTCTGGGGGTAGGTATTTTGGTTTCTGGGGGGAGGGTATTTTGATTTTCGGGGGCTGCATACATACAAACCCCCAGGATCATTTATGAGGTAAACCAATGCAAAATATTACGAATAACCTGTGTTCATAATAGAAATGAGCCAGCGTTAATCAATTGGTTAAATTTTTTCACGTTTTTATAGGAAATGTTTATAGGGTGCTTGAAGTGCAATTTTTTTTCCTGCAATTAAACAATAGGAACTGCCAAAACATTAAAGAAATCGTGCGTCGACTTTTTCGATTTTACGTCGCAGAACAGCATCATGCAATGCAACCATATTGATCAGTTCTTGAACATGTCGAAATTTTCTTCAGGGGGTATATATTCTCCCACTGGTTTCGACAATGTACGGGCTTGCCTGAGATGTTAGGGAACGTTACGTAAGTCCGCTCAGACAGGCAGGACTAGAACGTCTTCTTTCTTACTCTTTTTAATGCATTGCATTTTTTCCACCATGTATGTGCTGTGCTCACAACGAATAAAATTTCTTCGTCTTCAGAGTAATCGATGGATACGCAATTTCATACAGTAACTAGATAGCTAGCGGAAAAAGCGTTCACAAAATCACCTGCAATCTGTTTTTTTGACGTTAACATAAGCCCATATAGCGATGAGCTTAAGTATGCCCGGACAAAAGGAATGTCGACAACTGTATTTTCAGAAATATTTGTTATAAAAGCACATAAAACAGTTTGATTATATACAGGGTCTCCTCATCCATTAATACTTTGTTGTTTTAACCTGTGGCATGAAAACGATCGGCAATTAAAAGTGCGTATTACTGTGAATCCAAGTTTTTCACTGCTCGACGGACGACTCGGGTCGATCTATACTCCGTCGCGCAACAGAGAAATCAGGTGTTACAGCAATAAGACATTTGCTTATCGCTGCAATTTCATTTAAATTAACTCTCGTGTTTTTTCGAATCAATAACCCTAATACTTATTGTTTATCCATGATTTTTCGCAGTAGCTGGCTTGATTTGATCAATTTTGCTTGCTCATGGTATAAACTGCACAGCTTTGTGTAAACCTTAGTTTTACAGATTTTCCCGCCGCCTAGACAATCCTAATAGTTAGGTCAATCGATTTTTAAAATTAAAAAAACATTTTGGGCGAAAGTTGTTGAACAAACCATGGAATGGGCCCTTTGATCACCTAAAAATATAACCATTTACACTGCGTTATGGGCTCTTCGTGTCAAGTAGCCTAATTTTGAAAATTTTTCACTCTCGTCCATCTTCAATTTTGATAAAATTTTGTGTGTGTCTTCAATAGGGTCTCAAACGAGCTTATGCAAGACTTTTTTTAAATTTATAAAACTTGCGAGCCCAAAATCTACTCTGTATTTATTGCACGGAAAACCTCAAAAATCCGCAAGTTTGAAATTGCATTGTAGCCGAATCAGACCATCTTATACGCTGAAAATTTGTAAGCGTAGATAACTTTTTGCTTTATTTCAAACTACAGTAAAATGAGTTTTTTACTGTTTATTTTTCTATTTTTATTGTCGTGCAAAGTTGCCGCAAAAGTTAACTTTTCAAAATTATTTCCTAACTTAAGCCATTTATTACTATCAAACGAGAAAAGCGTTCATCCTGCTATTGCATAAAGTAAAACAAAGCATACCGTACCCTGTCTAAAATAGCAGATTATACTATATCCGCTGTATAAAGATATAATCGAACAAACTTTAAAAAATCTAAAATAATACAAGTGTTTCAATTTTTTAGTCGCATTTTTCTCGAAATACCTATCCTTCGAGTTTTCTCTTTTTCATTATATTAGAAGAAGCTTGTAAAATATTCAGGAGAAAACATATGAAAACTTTTCGCTTATAATGTTCTTCTCGTCCTCTCAAAGCTCGAATAATTGCATTAGTATAATGCATTGTAAAACTGTGAACTGCAATTTTGCAATCAGTCCAGCAAGCATAAGTTTAAAATAGTCGGCGTTTAGTGTAGTTTATTGTTCTGCACGCTGTTCATTATCTCAGCTGCTTTGATTCTTCCGTAGCAACGCGCATTCATTCAATGCTCAATGCATGCTCAATTTAAAGATGCAAACGTTTTGCTCACATGACAATCCGTAAGCACTCTGAATAACTATGCAGCTCAGTACAGAGTAAAGAAGTTTCTAAGTCAAGAACAGGAAGATTATCGTTAAAGGAAAAAACCTTTTTTTCGACGTTTCTCGGCAAGATTAACATCAATACGCGAAAAAAAGCTAAGGAAATGTTCAAAAAATGCATTTTGGGCGTTTTTGGGGGATTTTTCGGTTTCTAGTCTCTAGCACACGTGGGCGTGGGGGGCTTGGGGTAAATATAAATAAAAGTAAATATAATAAATAATAGGGATTTATTAGGCTTTCAGAAAAATTAGTACAAATTAGATGTATGTACAGTACATAATAATAATAATAATAATAATAATAATAATAATAATAATAATAATAATAATAATAATAATAATATTTATTAGCCAATCACTACCGTAGAATACAATCAAAAATTACATGAAAGAAGGATTTAACGAAAGATAATGTCGAAAGAACGAAAGAAAGTTTATGCATAACATAATTGTTGAGCCGTACAGGCGGATCGTGCTCACTTACACCCCTTTAGGAATCTCCAGTTTAGAACAATTTGTTTAGATGCCAATGGATAATGCTTGATGAGAAACGACGTTATAAAATGGTATTTTTATCGCAATATCATTATTTATATATAGGCCATATTTTTGACTATCCATATATAATCTTGCATCTCATAGAATTTATCTATGCATGCCCACGTATGGTCGCTCATGCACGGTGTAGACTGATGTTCACTGAAATGGCTATTTTTTATGAAACATTAAATTCCCTTTTTGTAATATGACCGCCATTTAGGCAGCCATATTAGTAAAAGGCAAATTTTTCGATTTTTTCATTTACAACTTTTGACTGATTGAATGTATTTAGGATTTTTTCCAGTAAATTGCCAGAAGATTTTATGCTCCTCTCATGAACTACGTCTCATGATCTGGTTCCTTTTAGCTGTTGTCATGAACTTAAAAACCTTCATTCACGCTGAAAACAACACATTTTTCATTATATTATGACCTACACACCTTCATTTTTGACCATAGTTTTCCCTTGTTATCTCATGCGATTTTCCCTCTTCTCCGTCTGGTAGCTTATTCGTCTATTATAATTTCATTTTTTTCTGATCGACATATTTTTTATATGTATTTATTCATGTTTCAATACGTTTTTATTCACATCACACCTTATATGCCTTAATATTTTATATGCTGTGCGGTTTAATTTGAAGGAATTTTTCTCGGAAAACAGTGTGAAACTTGCATAAAGAAAGACATATAGCGACAGAGCAATTAAAATTAGGCCTAACGCAGAATTAATATAGACAATGATTTAATGCGAAATCGTTTTTACGAAGATATTAAGACGTGCATTGTAATTTAGCTTCATCGTAATTAAAACACGAATTTTCTCGCCTGGGAAATCATGTTTGCCAAAAAAGACATAAAAATGGTCGTATACTAGTAATACCAAGTAGGTATATATAGTCAGTAATAAGAAAACGGGTTCACCAAAATATTATGCGCCATTCAACGCGCGGTACATGGCTATTTTAATTTCAGCTGTCATCAGAAAAATATTCTCCCGAAAATATCTCTTATCTACTAATACCGTGATGACGATCTGCTTGCTGGGATGTGGAGACGCTGTAGAACAAAGTATTCGGAAGCAAAAATCAAACCAGATTGAATATGACTTCAAACGAACAGGTGTGGTCTTTAGAAATGCGAAATTATGTATAAAATATGCCAAAATTTGTATATTTATTTAATTATTCAAAATATTCAAATTATTCATTCTAAATCAACAAAAGCTAAGTTTTTTTATGTATCTTTCTTACGTTTTTTAATAATCAGATTTTTCAGCGAGATTTAGTGCATGCGGACTATTATTGGGTCCTATGAGCCACTATTGGTACAAATTCTTGGATCATATTTTACCTGGTGCCAATTTACGAATAGCTTTAAGAAAGATAGCCCTCGATCAATTTGTTGCGCCTGCTTTCTCCTTCGTCTATATATTTGGTAAGTTATAGTTGAATTAGTGAGCCAATAAAAACAAAATTAAAAACTTGGAGGCAAAAATAAATCCATGGCTTAATTTAAAGTTATGAAACTACAAAAACTGTAATTTTGAAATCGATTTAGAATATGAAAATAAAAAATGCGAAAACTTAGTTGAACTTTCAATGATGAACGATAATGAAATAGTAAAAATAATAAATAAAATAGTTTAAAACATCATTAATGGACGAAACGTGACTAGAAGTCAGTTATGTAAATAAACATGGCGCTTAATTATAATCGTTTTTAAGCGTTATTTTTCTGATTAAGTTGTGGGAGTGCTCGAACGAAAGAAATTTGGTGATATAAAACGCGAATATTTCGAGAAATTCTGGAAAATATATCTGGTGAGGACGTGCGTTTTACTTGAAATCAATTCACCCACATACATATACGCAGCTTCGAAAATTTTAACTATTCAGGTCGATTATTTTTGAATGTACGTAGGGTGGGAAGCGAAAACCGAATTATAAGAATGGAGATTTTTTAAAGCTAAGAAAAATCGTTGCTATCGGCAAAAACATCATTTTTCTACGTTTCTCGACAGTTTCTATATAAATGTATCAAAACCATTTAGGAAAATAGAAAAACTTTCCTTCAGAATCTGATTTCTTGGGGTCAGCCGATTTTGTGGGCACCTGTCAAGTTATATCGCGGTTCGAAGCCCTTAACCTCCACTCGCCCATGGTTCCTTTCATCCTTGAACCCCCTTCAGAAACCAAAATACCCCCAGAAATAAAATACCCCTCCCAGAATTCAATTTTTGACAATTTTTCTGTTTTTTTGCAATTTTTTGATGCCAATGGATAGTGCTCGATGAGAAACGTTAAAAAATTGTGTTCTTTCGCCATACCATCTCTTTAGGGCCATTTTCGGCCTTTGAAAAATCTTGCACCCCCTCCCCAGAATTTTGGTGCCGTCCACCTATGCTGGCAACTACTTTTTTTGATAATATCTTCAGTCAGATTAATTATTAGAGCATTGTTTGAACCCCAGAGCTGGTACTTTTCCATTTGATACAAAAGACGGCAATTTATGTCGTCAAAAGAGTGAGAAAAATATTAAGAGAACCGAACAATCTTTTTGTCTTGAAACTAGATTGGGATGGCTTGTTAGCAAATCGCCGTCGAGCACAAGCCGCTGGCAGCTGGCCAAACTTTTTCCGAGAAATTCTTTTAAGATTAATGCAGCTAGTCTAAATATTCTGCGTCTTTTATCAGCCGAGGTTAAGACGTTTAACATCGGGCTGTAGCCTTTTTGGGCCACTCTATGTATAAAATTCAGCAATTTTCAATTTTCGTTCCACGATAAATTTTTCATGCATTATTTAATTTAGTGTTTTTGTATTTCTTGTTTTTTTTATTTTTCCAAATCGTATTTATATATCTTAATTAGTCTGACTCAATTATTAATTTGATTTTATCCCCATCTTTTCGATATCATTTCTTAGTCTTGTTCAAAATTTGAAATTTGTTTCTAATCTGACGCACTTTTAAATTTTACATAAATTAATCTAGCTTCGATTCTTTATAGCTGAAATAATTCTCTTGCAGTAATGATCCTTAGAATTTATTCAGTTTTAATCATTTTTTTATCCGGGTTTCTTATATCAGCTCGATTGGTGCTTTTGGCCGCCTACTCAGCTGATTAATTTCCTATTTTTGCCGCCTCAAGCTCGCGTGATTTACGTTGGATTGGTTCAAATAATCTATAGCGTAGTTATGTCGTACATAAAACACGATTTGTGACTTTAAATCTCGTTTTATCATAATAAATAAGCGCATGTAGAAATAAATGATCATTATCACTATGCACCTACCTACTTTTGAAATATTTTCATATTTGTTTAATATGCAAGATGGCCCCAAAAGACAGCATATGTCACACGTCATAATGAAGTCTAATAGGAATACAGATTTTTTGAGATTACGAGCATCAGATAGACAAAAATATTTTTGTTTAAAGCTTTAAAAAAATTTTGGCTAGCTGCAAAGAATTTTTCTGACTGAAGATGCTGCCAAATAGGGTAAAAATATACGTTTTCTGTAATCAATGCAGGGGTTTAAACTTAGGTAGGCCTTCTGTAATTTAATGCAATGCAGACAATCTGCGTAGCTGAAACAACATCTAAATGAAGTGTAAAGAAGCAACCGCTGCAACGTACGAAAATTCGGCAGCTGGTCAAAAGCTTGTGCACATTTTAAACAATGGCAATTTTTTGTCTTAATCAACGATTCTCGAAATTCAATATTCATATTATCCTTTCCGGCTTTAATGTAACAGTTTCTTTGATTCATTATTTTTTCCATTTTTATACCATTTATTTGTATGTTTTTAAAATTTGTTGCGCTCAGCTCTGTAGCTTGCGCATCTTCGGGTAAGGAAGTAAATGATTAACTTACGATTCATTTATAATCGAAAAAAATTTGCATACACTGCAAAAATTAATCAGTAAGCATATTGTTATTGCAACTGAAAACGGTAAACAATGCATCGACCATATTTTAAGAACCGTACTTAAGGCAAGTTGATACGGCAGAACTTAATCTGATTTCAATTAATAGGTGTGATTGATAGGCTTCAGTATTTTTAAGTGACAAAATCGAATGAAAATGAGACAAGGGCTCCGCGTCGCTTATCAACCGCACTTGCTTACTTATAAATAATCTAAGCAGTTTGGTTTCTTGTGACGTAGTACCCATCTATTACCTACACGTAACGCATTGATAAACATGCGCTTAACAAAATGCCTAATTATCATGATTATCATTAGCCTCGAGTACTGTAGCCTAGAATGGCCCCTCACTCAAGTAATATTGAAATAGTATTTTCCGATTTTTTATTTCCAAATGTTTCTATTATATCTAGCTTCATCTTGCACTCCTTTATTTTTGCTTTTTGAAATTTTATTCAAATTTAATTTATTTTAATTTTTGATTGCTTGTTTTTTGCTTGAATTTTAATGCGAATATTCTAGTGAAATGCATTATGGAAATCTAATTCTTTTGAAAGTCGAATTAAAATTTTCTAGTGGGTATGTTTCAACGATTCGCATTGAATACTGTTTTCACAACTTTGGTTCTTTGCCGTTCTTTCAATTTTTCGGGGATGTTCGGATTATAAGCTTTCCACTCGAAGTAATTTCCTACTACTCCTTTATTCTCGATTGCACTTAAAATCATATTTCATTTTTTTCTTCAACCGGTTTGTTAGGGTCATCCGCGAAAATTTTTCCTTGAGTGTTTCCGTTTTAGCTTAAAAACGGTCCTCGTGCCTTCGAAAATTAGAAATTTGGCGGTGAAGGTTGATCAGGGGTCCAACGATGGGTCAGCAGCGAAGTCAAAAGCTCACACGTACGCAAACATGGGCGTGGAGGGTTTAAACCCCTCCCAAAGAATTCGGTTAACCCCCAAAAATCGATAAATCCCCAGAATTAAATTTTTGGCATGTTTTTAGGGATTCTTGCTGGTTTTGACCCCCCCCCCAGAATTTTAAGATTAAGATTCTGAAAGACCCCTAAATCTATAGACACCCAGAATTGAATTTTTGTTGTTTTTGGCGATTCCCTTCCATTGGACCCCCATAATTTGGTTGCTGCCCATATATTCACGTAACTCCTGAGAGAAAACATGTACTTTTGGATTAAGTGTTATTAATAATAAGTGTCACATAAAAATGCTAGATATACTCGTAGGTGCTCCTGCGTGACTTCCTTAATTTTTTATTTTTCATCTCTGAATTTTAAGTATAAGATATTATGCTGATTTTTTTAAATCTAAAGCTTAGATTTCAGCCAACAACCGAGCGTGAAACGAACGAAGGCTTGAGAATAAGGCGTAAAGCTAAGGTGCAATGCAACGAGCAGGAACCATGTGAATTTGTCGTTATTACGACTAGCCAATACTTTTATCAGTTCCGAGAGAAATCGGCCAAATCCTGGTAGGAATTCGTATGGGAGTCTGAATAACATAATGGGCGACGGAGGGTTTACAAAATACGTGGGCGTGGGGGGTAAAGGATTGGGCCGCGCTCCCGCTTTTCAAGAATCCGGCAGACTCCTCAGAATTAAATTTTATACTTGTTCTCAGGGATTTTTGTCAGTTTTACACGACCCAGACTCGCATAGAATTCGGGTGCTGCACATGCGTGGTAAAGACCCTGGAGAATCTAAATAACTTCCCGCAGATTACGGTGGACCCCAGTATCGAATTTTGGGCACTTTTTTGCTACATAGTTTGTCCTATTTCGCTTGACTCCCACAATTTATTTGCTACCCATGTATACTGCCCTGGACCCCACAGAATCCAGAACACCTACTAGAATTATTTTTGTTGAATTTTTCAGATTTTCAATGGATATTAATAAAGCACAAGACGAAAAAATAGTGTTTTTGATCCACCCGCTAATTTGAGGTACTTCTTCGACTTTGAAACACATAGGTTCTAGGTAAAGGTGCCATTTATATGTATATGCATATGCATGTATGCAGACATGAAAAGCTATATCAAAATGATTAGCGAACAGATTTACTTAATTAGATCTGATTTTTATAGTTTTAACAATTGTCCTGTTAGCTAATATTTTTGATTTCTTCTCTCGACGTTTTAATCAAATTCATTTCCTCATTTTGAATTAAATTAAATGCAAACGTTTAATTTGTTTTATAATTCACGTTAAATGTACACTTATCTAAGGTTCCGAAAGCTGTTAATGAAACTTTAGATTAATGTTCTTAACGCAAAAATTGCTCTATCTCTCGTTGAAATGTCTTTGGATAAGGTATGCTTTCCCTGTTGTTTATCTGAAAGTGACGCGACTTAAGGGCGATTTAAATGTTCACTTTTCAATCAATTATTATTATTTTATTTTATTTATCATTTGTTTTCCAGAGATTTTACTTAGAATTCTAGGTGTTGTATTGGAAAAAGATGAAAATGATGTTGATTGGCTGCGTTGTCAAAACGTCTAACAAAGTTTAACTTATTTTATATTACTAAGTTACATAAATCAGAGAATTTATAAACATTTTAAACAATTTTGCAAAATTTATATTCATCGGTTGTTGCATTTTTTAAATTTTGCTTCGAGCAGTCGAAGTCCTGCGTAACTTATGTACGTGTCCTATGAACTTTTGAACTTTCAAATCGAAAATTTAAAAGCCTTTTGCCATTCAAACATCTCCGTGCTTATGTCTGTTTTTAGGTGTGAATGTTCACAGGAAGAAATGTGCAAATTCAGCGAGTACAAGCCCAATGAACAAATTAAAGTTTATCGCTGCACTCCCAAATCAGAATCGCGACGATAGTCTGTTTCGCATTGTTACTTTTGGAAATTTTTGTGTGGGTACACATGCTGGTGTTTTTGAAATCACTGCGACAAGATAAATTATTCAAATGTACATTTGTACACTACCCAGGGGCGGATTTAAGGGGGGGGCGGCCGCCCCCCCCCATTGGCCCAAAATAGATTTTTTCAAAAATCGCGATTTTTAGCGATTTTTGGGTTAAAACGGCCAATTTTACCGCCCCACGTCATGGTTCCGCCCCCCCCTTAGGAAAATCCTGGATCCGCCACTGATACTACCTACATATGTTACAAATAGAATAAGACTTTTTTATCTTTGAAATATTTTCCGGAGCGTCAGGTTAATTATTTATCCAGTCTTTTACGAAAATCTCGCTTGTCGAATATCGAGGCGATTGATTCGCGAATTTGGTAAAATTTTGTCTTAAAATTCGTCAAATATATTCGTGTAATTCTTTCGCATTTTCGACAAGAAAATAGAACTCTAGTGATCAATTTGCAATAATTAGCCAATCAGTTACCCTCGCGGAAAAATTTAATCCCCTTTTGTAACGTGTACATATATGTTGACAGAATTAATTCACTTGGATGTATTTTAAATCTAGTAACATAATTTTGGCTTCTCATGAATTATTAAACAAAAAAGTATATTTGATTTCGGTGGACAGGGGCGCCATCTCAAGTATTTTCCATCTTCAAGCGTGACCAAAAGTAAAAATCTTCTCACACTTTCATGCAAAAGTGAGATAATTTTTTCCGGAAACATCGATTTTTATGATCTTAGAGCCATGCTGAAAAGGGTCGGACAAGCGTGCTTTTTACGCTATCCTAATTATACGAAATGTAAACTTGGTGGTGCTCAACCTTGGGTGAATTGTGGACATGAGCCTCGAGCATAGGTATGTCTTGTGGGGTCGACCCCCATAATTGGATTTTTAATGCTGATTTTGCCACTTCAAACTCCCCAGCATTTGGGCAATACTCGCTGTCCATATTAGGGCATCACTGCTTGAATGGATTATTTTGAGTATTTTTCGAAAATTTGTTGAATTTTTCTACTATTTGGGTTCTGGCCTTGTACCAACCATACATGTGCTAGCAGCCAAATTAGGGGGACTGGGTAGTGTTAGACCGGCAAAAATCCCAAAAAAATGCCAAAATTTAATCTAAGGGGTTCTATCGATTTTCTAGGGTCTACCCGATTTTATCAAAGCCCCACACATGTGTGGCTTCAACCACGTTAGTTACCTGCTTACGCTAAATTTCTTAACCACTTATGTATGCATGTCTGGTTCTTTGGCTTTATTCATTCTGATCAACAGTAAACGATCAAAACTTCGGCTTCGATCTAAGCTGATTGAATATTTATTTTTCTTTTCGCATATTGTGATTTTGAGATTTTTGAGATTTTTACTTATTGTAGCATTTTAGCTGCTAATTCATCACTGACATAAACACACAAACGTTCTCATTTTTCGTATTTTGTCGATAAACAAATACGTCTAATCGTATTAGGCCAAAATCAAGCTTTTTTAGTCAATAGCGTCTTTATTGGCTAAATTTAGAACAAATATTTTGCTGATTTTGCCCAAATTTTAATGTTGCCATTCAACATTTAATAGTTATATTTTTTGACCAATTCCTTGGCTCTGCCCCGGACCCCTTTGGGAGCTGCAAGTGCAACCATTCAATCTATCTGTACTCTTATTTGCAAATCGTATTTTTTCATTTATCCTTGCAAATTATCTTTCTAAATTTTTTATCTTCAAGTTTTAGATTTTAAAATTTCGATTCGTTAAACTCGTGAAAATCCCTAAAATTCCGAAGACTGGAACCTATTTTTTGACTTTTAAAGTTTTTGAGTAGACATTTTCTACAAAATATGTTATGAAGCAAATCGAGCCAATTTGCTCCTCCAACGGGCGATGGAGTGCTATATTTAAAAAACTTACATAGGTAGGTATAGACTTAAAAAACTTATTATAAATTTATCCAATCTGTCCAAACAAACGATTCCTGCTGGAAAATGCAGTCGAAATAGTTCACGAAAATCCACAAAGCCTTAACTATTTTAGAAATTTGCTAAAAATCGGGCATAGGTTAGCGATGCAGGATGCAAAATTTATGCAGTACATACGCAGTCGATTAAGTTATGCGACTGACGGCAGAAA